>CAUYPK010033241.1:0-30353 GCA_963574355.1 Loris lydekkerianus
ACTGAGCATATCTGAGTTCCAGTTACGCCAGACATGAATGAAAATGAAGAAGTTGTAAAGACAAAAAAAAAAAAAAAATCAACCACAAGACTATGAGGAAAGGACCAAGGAAGGGGAAGGGAAGGGGGAGGTTTGGGTGGATGGAGGGTGATGGGTCGGGCCACATCTATGGTGCATATTTTTATCTATAATAAAACAAACAAAAAAAAAAGAATAAAAAAAAGTAGGCAGCTATACTCTTTACCTTGTGTTTCTTTTCAAATAATCAGGTAAAATAATCTTTTTATGACTGCCTCAATCATGTTATGTTTTTCTATTAATTTTTGAGTATGTTTTGAAGTTATAATCTACATACAGTCATGTAACCATCACAAAATCTCACTATGAAACATTTCCATCATACCCCCACATTTCCTAGACCCCTTTGTGGTTACCTCCTCCCCTAGCCCTCAGTCCCTGGAAACCACTGATCTGTTTTCTATCCCTATAGTTTTCCCTTTCTCAGAATTTCATATATATGAAGTCACACAGTAGGTAGCCCTTTGGATCTGGCTTCTTTCACTTAACACAGCGCATTTGAGATTCATCCCTGCTGTTGCATGTATCAATATTTCATTCCCTTGGCTGGTAAATATTATAGACCACAGTTTGTTTCTCCCTTCAGAAGTTAAGAGCATTTGGAATGTGTATCCGTCTGGGTTCTCTAGGGATTCTATCCTATCTAGAATGAATGAATGAATAAGTGAATGAATAGGAATTTATTTTAAGGAATTGGTTCCCATGTTTGTGGCAGCCGGTAAGTCCAAAATCTGCAGGGTTTAAGGGCAGGCCAACAGGCTCGTAACTCAGGGAGGATTTCTATGTTCCAGTCTTAAGGCAGAAAGCCGTCTTCTCTGGGAAACCTTCGTTTTCACTTGTGAGATCTACAGCTGATTTGGATGAAAGCCATCCCTATTATCAAGAGTCAACTTAAAATTTGTATGATTTTAAATGCTAATAACATCTAAAAATACCTTTACAGCAACATCAAGAGTCTAAGAACACTAGTATGATCAAACAACTGGGACTATGGTCTTGTCAAATTGTTGCATAAAATTAACCATCACAGGATAATTCCAATTTGGGGTGAATATGAATAAAGCTGCTATAAACATTCCTGTACAGTTTTCCTTTTACTTGGGTAAATAACTTGGAGTAGGATTTCTGGGTCATATGGTTAAGTATATGTTTAATTTTATAAGCAACTGCTAAACTTTGCCACAGTGGTTATGCCATTTTGCATTTCTACCAACAGCATCTGAGCATTCCAAGTGTTCCCATTGTCACCACAACTTTGTATTGTCAGATTGGTTTTTAAAAAAATTTTGGGTGGTGCCTGTGGCTCAAGGAGTAGGGCACCAGCCCCATAAACTGGCAGTGGCGTATTCAAGCCTGGCCCCCGCCGAAACTGAAAAATAAGTAAATAAATAAAAGAAAAATTTTAGCCAAGGTAATAATAGGACAGAGTGAAAAAAGCAAGATTACACATAGCATTATATACTTTTTTTAAAGTTACAGAAATGAAAACCAAATAAAATATGTACATATGTGCATGAAAATTCTTTTTTGGAAGATAAAGGAATGATAAACTAAAAATTCATAATAGGGTTTATGTCTGTTAATGAGCAGAAGATGGAGGAATGGGAAATAAAATAAATTTACAAGTATATATAAATTATTATCAACGCACTAGTTCCCAGTTTAGATGGTCAGATCATTCTTGTTCATTATTTTATTAAAACAAGAATGAAATTAAAGGGCCACACATGGGCCAATGATGACATTATGTTGCAAATCAAGTATTATAATAAATCCAATTTGTGCACTTGAAGTCAAATTTAAAAGAAAATGAAAAAAGGAAAGAATGGACACGATATTGGAGTGGGGACAGAATAATTGCAGGAAGGAAAGGCATTTAAATAATCAATGAGAATTACAGACCAAAGTGGGAAAAGTAAAGATAGAGAAAGGACAGATTTAGATTATAAGTGAAAGGGAAAATGGGCAGGAATTTGTGATGAAATGCAGGCAGGGGAGACGGGATCTGGTGGGCATGATGGATGCTCCTAGCTTGTAGTAATGACATCCATTCCTCACTCTGTACCTGCCCCTGGACCATGTGTATTGTTCCATTGAATTTTCACGACAATCCCGCGGTGCTACTGTGTGTATGACAGGAGAGAAAACTGAGCCACCTAAGGGACCGAATAGCTCTCAGGGGAACCTAACGGGTTTATGATGGTGCCAATTAACAAGGTTATCCAATTTTCCTCTGGCGTCCTTGCTACCAGTGAAAAGGAGTGACAAAATGAAAATCTAAAGTTAGGATTTGTGCTAAAACACAAGGGAGTGGGAAATTAAGGCCGCCAGTGAGACCTTAATTGATGACTGGGACCAGGAAGGAGTTAAACCTTCCCAGGATTTAGCAGCTTCCCAGTCCCCAACTGCCATGGCCCATAGA
The DNA here is from genome assembly GCA_963574355.1 of Loris lydekkerianus. Taxonomy (NCBI): domain Eukaryota; kingdom Metazoa; phylum Chordata; class Mammalia; order Primates; family Lorisidae; genus Loris; species Loris lydekkerianus. The sequence goes on from CAUYPK010033241.1 coordinate 2,501, forward strand.
TTTCAGGATTCTACTTGTCATGTAGAGCAGAAATTTCTGGATTTTTTTTTTTTTCTATTTTAGAGGTGAAGTCTTACTCTGTTACTGTGGCTGGAGTATTAGCGGCAATACCATAGCTTTCTGTAATCTCAAAGTCCTGGGCTCAAGTCACCCACCCACTTGAGCCTTCTGAGTAGCTAGGACTACAGATAGAGACGCCTCCCCCTCTGGCCAAGTTTTTTTTTTATTTTTTGTAGAGATAGGTCTCACTATGTTGCTGAGGCTGGTCTCAAATTCCTGGCCTCAAGCAATCCTCCTGGCTCTGCCTCCCGAAGTAGTGGGATTGTAGGTATGAGTCACTGCACCTGGGCTGATTTTTCTAATTGTTTCTATTTTTTTTTTAGTTAGAGTCTCACTATGTCACCCTTGGTAGACTGCCGTGGCAACACAGCTCACAGCAACCTCCAACTCTTGGGCTTAAATGATTCTCTTGCCTCAGTCTCCCAAATAGCTGGGACTACAGGCGCCCGCCACAACACCTGGCTATTTTTTGTTACAGTTATCATTGTTGTTGTCTTTGTTACAGTTGTCATTGTTGTTTTAGCTGGCCTGGGCCCAGTTCGAACCTGCCAGCCTTGGTGTATGTGGCTGGTGCCGTAACCACTGTGCTACAGGCACCAAACTTTTCTAATTGTTTCTAAATGACTTAATTCTTACAGCTTCTGACAACAGTAGGGCCAGAGCTTGCTACGGGCTGTACTTTCAAACTGCCTATCATCCTTATTTGTCTAATTTAACTTTAGGTATGCCTTTTGCCATTTATGATTTACTTGCCAGATTTTATGAAAAGTAGGGCCTTTTGTCATCTACAGGGCACTGTCAGGATTAAAACTCAATATGGGCAGGGGAAGGGAGAGTTAGTTTTTCCACTGTTGTAGCCATGTTGATGCTTTTCTTCTTTTAGATTAATTTTAATTCTTATCAGATCTATACACACACTTTAAAGAATCAAATATATCTCATTAAGAAAATCCTGGGACCTCTTCCATTTCTTATTCCCAAGAGTCATCTACTTTTAACTCTGAACTAAATTTTTAGTATTAACCTCCCTATCTTTATTTCTATTTTTTGTAGAGATGGTGATCTTGCTATGTTGCCCAGGTTAGTCTTGAACTCCTTGACCTCCCAAAATGCCTCTGTGCACACCTCAACTCTCTTCCTAAGGAGTTAGCGAATGTATTCTTCTCAGTCCACTTTGGTTTTCTTCAGACTTACCGTTAATAGCTTCAAACTCTACCTCAATGATTTGCTCTCCTTTCAATAAGACCAAATAAATTAGGTATTCTCTACATTTCATTTTCTTGAAGAAATCTCTCTCAGAGCCTTCTGATTTCCACAGACCCACTCAGTTATGAAAGAAAAAATGTATACTTTTTAAAAATTGTGGTAAAATATATATAAGCTTGATGATGTTGGTCATTTCAAGTGTATGGTTAGTTCAGTGGACTAAGTACCGTATATACTTGAGTATAAGCTGAGTTATTTCCGGCATTGTGCTCCGGCTTATACTCAAGTATATATGGTATATTAACATTGTTGTACACCCATCAGTACTATTCATCTCCAGAACTATGGTTCATCTTCCAAAACTCAAGCGCCTTATTTCCTAAACTCTAACTCCCTGTCCCTAGGTAACACCATTCTACTCTCTGTGTCTGTGAATTTGATCATTCCAGGTACTTCATGTGAATGGAACCGCACAAGACTTTTCCTTCTGTGACCAGCTTCTTTCACTTGGCATAATGCCTTCAAAGTTCCCCCCCCCCCCCCTTGTAGTCAGAATTTTCTTCCCCTATAAAGCAAATAAAAATAACATTGCATTGTATGTGTATCCACATTTTGTCCATCCATTCATCATCCATTGTGAGATGCTTGGGTTTCACCTTTTGGCTGTTGTGAATAATACTGCAATGAACATATGTGTCTTAGTTTGTTCAGGCTGCTACAACAAAACATTAAACTGAACAGCTTTTTTTCTTTTTTTTTTTTTTGAGACAGAGTCTCACTTTGTCCCCCTTGGTAGAGTGCTGTGGCGTCACAGCTCACAGCAACCTCAAACTCTTGGGCTTAAGCGATTCTTTTGCCTCAGCCTCCCAAGTAGCTAGGACTACAGATGCCTGCCACAATGCCCGGCTATTTTATTTTTATTGTTACAGTTGTCATTGTTGTTTTGCTGGCTTGGGCTGGGTTTGAACCCACCAGCCTTGGTGTATGTGGCTGGCACCGTAACCACTCTGTTATGGGTGCCGAGCCAAGAAATACCTTCATGTTGGTACAGGCATCAACAAGTTAGACAATGGAGTAGAGTAGAGAGTGCAGAAATGAGCCTGCAAAATCTCTGGGATGTGACTCTGCAGGAGTGTGGTTAGCAGACCGCCTCTGTGTGCTGCGTCTTCACGAGCACAGTGGCATTCCTGCAGAGACCATGTCGGATCATTGGAAGAGTAAACGAGTTAGCAGATAAAGGTTACCTGTATGGAGAAACACAAAATTAGTTCCCTACTCCACCCATATACAAAATTGAACTCCAGATAGATTCATGACTTAAACATCAAATGAAAAGTTTTAAAAACTCTTAGCGGTTTTTATAGGTATCAGTTTATAATTTAGACCTTGAGGTAAATAAATTTTTCTTAAAGACACAGTGCACATACACACAGTGAATACCTTTGACCATTTTTAAATTAAAAGCATTCTGAAAAAGAGACAAGTTACAAAGCAGGAGAAGAATTTTGCAATGTACATAACTAACAAAGGATTAACATAAAAAGCCCCTTTGTGGCAGGCACCGGTAGTTCCAGCTACTCAGTAGGCTGAGGCAAGAGGATCGCTTGAGCCCAGAAATTTGAGGTTGCTGTGATGCCATGGCACTCTAGCCCAGGTGACAAAGCAAGACTATCTAAAAAATAAACAAACAAAAAGATACCAACAGAAATTTTACAGAAGAGGAAACACATATGGCTAATAAAATATGAAGAGATGTAGCCAGGCTTGTGGCGAGCGCCTGTGGTCCCAGCTACTTGGGAGACAATGAGGCAAGAGAATCACCAAGCCCAAGAGCTGGAGGTTGCTGCGAGCTGTGATGCCACAGCACTCTACTGAGGGCGATAAAGTGAGACTCTGTCTCTAAAAAAAAAAAAAGAAAGAAAGAAAGAAAAAAATATGAAGAGATGTTCAAAGTTATTGATTAGGTAAATGTGAATTAAGACTACATTAAGCTAACACTTTGATGAAAATGTAAAAGGTCTGACAAAACCAAGCATTAAAGAGAATGTGGATCCATTTATAGAACTTCCTAAATAATGCCAAGGCAAGTGCAAATACATATACCCAGTTCAGGGAAAGTAATAGTTTGGATTATCCACTAAAATCGAATGTTCATATACCTTGTGACCTGACAATTTCACCTTTAGATATAGACCCAAATCAACCAAAGAAAAGCTCTTGCCTATCTGTAGCAGAAGACAGATAAAATGATGTTCATGGCAGCATTATTATAGTAAAAACCTGAAACAACTCAAATATCCATGAGTGAGAAATCAAGCAAAGCGTGGTATATTCACAGTGAAATGATCTTGTAATAGTGAAAACTAATGAACTATATACAAAAAATATGGCTGAATCTTATTCACGTTTTATGAGAAAAAGGTCTCAAAAGATGACGAAGGCATAATTTTTTCTTTGTAATAGACTATTTTGTTTTGGGTTTATAGAATAATTATGTAGAAAGGAGAATTCCTGTATACACTCACTTCCACCGCAAACATAGTTTCTCCTATGATTACCATCTTACTTAGTACATTTGTTGCAATTGATGAGTCAATATTGATACATTATTAACTGTTTACATTAAGATTCACTGTGTCTCACAGTTCTATAGGTATTGACAGATGCACAATGTCATGTACCCACCATTACAGTATCGTACAGAATAGTTTCACTGCCCTAAAAATGCCATGTTCACTTGTTTATCCCTTCTCCTCTGCCAGAACCCCTCATCTTTTTATTGCCCATAGTTTTTCCATCTCCGGAATGTCATATAGTCAGCTTCTGACTGTATGTATGTAACCTTTTCAGATCAGCTTCTTTCACTTAACAACAGGGTTTTAAGATTCTTCTTATTGTGGCTTGACAATTTGTTTCTTTTTATCACCGAATGATGTCCCATTGTATGGACATACCACTTTGTTCTACAGTTTATCCATTCACTTAATCGAGGATATCTTGGTTGCTTGATCTGAATCAACTGCCCCCCTTGAGTTTGGAGCAATTAGGAGTAAAGAGGCTGTAAAGATTTACGTGTAAGATTTTAGGTAAACATAAATTTTGAACTCGTTTGGGTAAATACCTAGGAGTTATGTCTAGCTGGTCAAGAAACTGCCAAGCTGTCTTGCAGAGCGGCTGTACCATTTTGAACTCCTAGCAGCAATGAACGAGGATTCCTGTTGCTTTACATCCTCACCAGCACATGGTGTTGCCAGTGTTCTGGATGTGAGCCATTCTAATGGTATGTGGTGGGCATATTCTTTTTTTTTTTTAGAGACAGCCGTTTCACTTTGTCACCCTTGGTAGAGTGCCATGGCGTCACAGCTCAAGCAACCTCTAGCTCTTGGGCTTAGGCTATTCTCTTGTCTCAGCCTCACAAGGAGCTGGCTCTACAGGCACCTGCCACAATGTCTGGCTATTTTTTTGTTGCAGTTCGGCCGGGGCTGGGTTTGAACCCACCACCCTCAGTATATGCGGCTGGCGCTCTACCCATTGTGCCACAGGCGCCACCCCAGCATATTCTTTTTATTAAGTTAAAAAATTCAAATGCATATTTGTATACTACACATACTGTTTATGACTATATAGGTAGAATAAAACTTTGTAAAAGAAAAGCAAGAAATAATGAAGATGGGATCCAGGATGATGTTTATCCCAGACAGAGGGAGGCAGGGAAATGAGCTAGTGTGTGTAGGAGGCATACCTTAGATGTAGATATAAATTGCTGCCATTATAACTTTTTTAGGGCAGTCAGTTTACAGCTATTATTAGAATGAAAAGTAACTAAATAAATAAAGATAGAAAAGGTGAACTGAATAACAGCCCACTAATGTTGTCTATGTCCTAATCCCCAGGACTTGTGAATGTTGTTATAGTAAAGGAACCTTACAGATGTGATTAACAATTAACTGATGAGGTGGCTCAAGCCTATAATCATAGCACTCTGGGAGACTGAGGAGGGTGGATTTAGTGAGCTCAGGAGGATGAGACCAGCCTGAGCAAGAGTGAGACCCTGTCTCTACTAAAAATAGAAAAACTAGCCGGGTGTGGTGGTGCATGCCTGTACTCCCAGCTACTCAGGAGGTGGAGGCAAGAGGATTGCTCAAGCCTGAGAGACTGAGGTTGCTGTGAGCTATCATGCTGCAGCACTCTATCCAGGGTGACAGAATGAGAGTGTCTCAAAAAATAAAAAAATGAAGAAAGAAAAAAAAAAGAATTTTGATATGAGGAGATAATCTTGGCCCAAGTAATCACAAAGGGCAAAGGGGTCTTGTAAGTGGAAGAGGGAGGCAGGAGAATCAGAGTCAGAAAGGGAAGATGTAAGCACACAGAAGCAGGGGTCAGAGAGGATAGAAGACAGTATGCCTCCTCCATAAGATGGAAGAGGGGCCAAGAACCAAGGCATGCAGGCAACCTCTAGAAACTGGAAAGGCAAGGAACCAGCCTTGCCCACACCTTCATTTTAGCATAGTAAAACTGATTTTTGACTTCCGACCTCTACAACTAAAATAACAAGCTCATGTTGTTTTAAGCCTCTTAAGTTTGCAGTAATTTGTTACAGCAGCAACATGAAACTAAAACAATGGTTGAGATATGGATCAATGGATTGCATATGATTAAATCCAGTTGTGCACCTAAGTCCAATGAACAAAACAGATAAAACCTCATTGAATGGTTCCTCACTGTCTGGAAGCTGAAACCCTTCAGAATATTATAGACCCTTGACAACATAGCTTTACAAGGCCCATGCCCATCTCTCTGTCTAGACACCTACTCCATGCTGCCCCCTAGCTGCCCCCCTCTTTACCTCATAGCCATGGGTCCTGTCTTCTGTTTTGCTATTCCCACAGACTCTTATGGGCCTCAACTCCTTGCTATACTCTCCAGGAAGTATTCCAGGTTGAAATCTCCTCCCTCGTGAATTGACATTACAACCCCTGCTGCACAGGGGATTGAACTCAGCACTATTCCTGGCATAGCCACCAGCACAGAGTAGGTCCCCAGCTCGTTTGCAGAACCTAAGTACAAGGCATTGTTACCTGGGACCATTAAGCTCTGGCATTAGGCTGAAGGTCTTTCTTCACCACCTCTCCTTCCTAAGCTCCAAGAGAAGGTACGAATTTAATAACATTCTCCTCAAAGTGCTTGGGGCGAGGGGTAAGCACATCAGGACTTCTGGAGGCGGGGGACACATTCTACAGGGCTGCAGAGCTAGTTTGAACGTGGCTTTCCACATCTTCATGAAAAACTGCACTTCCCATCTATATGATTAAAGGCAAATCGTTTGTGCCCAATTATTTTGTTTTTAATTCTGAGTTAAATAAGGGGCTAGGAGGGAAAATATTTTATGTTATACACACAGTCTCGCTGTCACCCGGGCTGGAGTGCTGTAGCATCATCACAGCTCACAGCAACCTCAAACTCCTAGCTCAAGTGATTCTCCCACTCCAGTCTCCCCAGTAGGTGGACCACCGCGCCCCGCTTATCTAAAAAAATTTTTGTTTTGTAGAGACTAGTCTCGGTATATTGTTCTACCTCTTGGACTTAACTGATCTAAAAGTGCTGGGATTACAGCGTGAGCCACCACAGCCAGCCTGCAAGTCATTTTAATGGAGGACTATTCTTACCCCCCCTTACCAGATGAGACAATGGACAGAGAAACCTTTGAAACTTGTAAAGCAATGTATAGGCAGACTAGCTAAGCTGTGCCCACAAGACGCAGCCGGCCCTTGGCCGAGGTCCGCCCAGCCCCTCCAGGTCTCCCTCAGGCCAGCCTCTCTGCCGCCCGTCGCGCGAGGCGACAGTTGATGACCGCTGGCAGGCAGACTAATAGAGGAGGGCCGGCGAGGCCTGCAGGCTCCGACACCACGCGGAGGCCGAACACTGCCTGAGCCGCAGTTGAAGAAACCGCTCTAGAGCTGGACAGAGGCGGAGCAGAAGCTCAGGCTGAGCCAACAGAAGAGCCTGAAAATGCGTGGAGCAATCCTAGGACAGCCTCCCGCGCGGGGCACTCTGGGACTTGTAGTTGGCCTCCCGACGGCACCGTACCCACTTCGTCTCCCCGCCTTTCAACGTCGCCTTTATTCTTCCGTCTCTCCCACACGGCGACTTCCTGTTCGCCGCACGTCCTCACGTACGCCTACACTACCCAGAAGTCTCTTCTTCGCGTCCCAGCGCGGGTGGGCGCCGGCAGTCTCCCTTGGACTACAGTTCCCAGAAGTCCTCTGGAGCAGCGCTTCTCTCTCTCTTACTTTCAGGACCACAATTCCTGGAGACTTCGGCTTCCTGGCGTTTTTCCTTTTGCCCGATCTCTTCTGGAGCTGGCTGGGCTTCGGCCAGCCAGCAGTTCCACGGCGACGACGCGGCCCGTCGTGACCAGTCACAGGCTTTCCTCAGCGGCCCGTTTTTCTCTCCCCTCAGTTATTCCCCTCGCAGGCTGTCGCGGCCGGCCTGAGCGGTGACCTGGCGGGCCGCGCCTGCGCTCTGCCCCGTTTCCTGCCTGGCTGGTGGCGGCGGCCATTTTGTTCATCCTCCTCCTCCTCCTGTTCCTCCTGGTTGGAGCGCAGTGTCCGGAGCGGGCTGGGGGGAGAGAGCCCGAGAGCAGGGTTTGGTGCCTTTTCCTCTGTCCCCAGCCGGTGCCCGGAGCCCCCCTCCCCCTCCTCCCCGCCCCTTCCCCTCCCCAACCCTGCCTTCCCTCTTGTCCCGGGATCGCTCCGTCGCACCCACCATGATGGAAGACGACGGGCAGCCCCGGACTCTGTGAGTACCCGAGACGGGGGGTGCCAGGCGCCGAGACGCCCAGGCACCGGGGGCTGCTAAGGGAGGGAGCAGAAGAGAGGGGGCCAAGCCCGGAGTCTAGGCGGCTCCTTGGCCAGGGTGGCGTGAAAGCGAAGTGCATTCCTTATCTGTCCCCTTTTCCTTAGAAAGGAAGCCCTCCCTTCCCCCAAACAGTCACTTCCTGGGGTCTGGGGCTTGTCTCGACCTTTCTCTCTCTCGCCCTTCTTTGCACACCTTCCCTAGGCCGGGTTTCTGCACGGTAGAGGCTGTCAGGCCCAGGAGAGCTCCTGCTCCTCCTCTGCTTTGGGGGCCCTGGGCCGGGCCGGGCCGGGAGCTGTTGGTCCCCACGGGGGCAGGGCCTGGGGGTGGGGGGGTTGGGCCTGGGGGTGGGACCGCCGCGGCATCCCCTGCGGGCCCCGAAGAATTCGCACTCACGCTCTTCCCGTCCACAACGGGGTTGCTCCCAGCTCTTCACCCGTGCTGAGCTCTCCTAGGAAGCCGGACACTCTTCCACCGCTCAAGCCCCTTCTCTGTTCAGTCCACGTGCCCCCGCCCACGCTGTCAGAAACACCCGCCTAAGCGCCCGCTACTTTTGAAGCGCAGAAGGGATGCCTTTAGCCGCCCGAGCATCTTTCCCTTCTTGGATAACGAAGTTTACTTTGAGCGCTCCCTACACTAAACTGACAACCAGTTAGTTGTTAAACTCCTTTTGCTCTCTTGGTGTTGCCTCCTTTTAATCTGTTTGTGCGTCGAAACCTTCAGAGTCGGCTGAAATGATGTCTTCATCCGCTATTCAATGTGTGTCTTTCGGGCGCTTTTTCTCCTGTCTACTGTTGCTTTCTACCTGAAGCCCAATCTAATGAATGAATTTCATCTTCCAACCACTTAATTTGAGTTTCCATCCTTTCCTAATGAAGAGTGATGACTCAGCATTTGCGTTCCTTTCCAGATAGTGTGGCACTCCTTTCTCTCTGCTGCATTTTTTTTCAAGTCTGAGTAATTTCTAATTTAATGTTTGAAATGGACACCTTCAGTTTTCCTATCCTGTCGAGGCTCAGCACTCCTACCTTAAGTACAAGGAGTCAGATGGTTGCTTTGTTTCTCTTACCTCTCCTGGTATTGATATGATCATAGTTCACTTGGCTCTGCTATCTGATGGAGAAATTTGGAGAAATAGATGAAGGTGGATGGGCACTCAGGGAGTTCGACTAGCTTCTCATCTCTTAACTCCTACTGAAGAGAGTATGCTCAGTAAAGAGGATTTTCAATACAGATGCAGATTTTTTGTAGCCTTGAACGCTTTAATTTTTTCTCTAATGTGCTAAAGTATTTGCTATCCTGTTTTGAGAATTTGAGGCCACCTTAATTAAGCACATCAAATGCTTGGATGAAAAGCCTGCTTAATAGAGCTTTTACATTTTATGTTTTATGTTGTCTTCCATATCTGCCTACTCTTCCCAGAAAAGAGAGAGTTGGGACACACTTTGAAATTTGTCCTTTAACATCTGTTGAAGCCCAGGCTTGGTGTGTAGTTTGCAGTGTGTACTTTGATGGAAGCATCTGGGAATGCAAGATTTAATGCCTAGCTGGCATGTATTTAACAAAGATAAAAGTTACATTGTATATAAAAATCTGAAATGTCATCATTACATCATAATAGCTACTGAATAAGTGATAAATTCTCATGGCACATACTTCATTAACTCTTACCTGTTCTTTACAAAGAGAAGTTCCTGGTTTTCTCATGCTAAATAATAATGCTTTCTCAATATCCTTTATCTTTGCATCTGTCTTGTCTTCATCTCTAGCAGACCTTCTCCAGTAGAGTAGTAAGCTGACTTCTTTATTACTTATTCCTTACCTCTACTTTCTCCAACCTCCTGTCCTTTTCTCTGAAATACACTTGTTTTCTATGTTTACAGTTGTCTAAAAATGTGACAGGTAATTGAGTGAGTAAATAAACATCTTAAGCTCTGTTGTTCCTGTATGTCAGTATGTGTTTACTATTATCTTCCTTTTTCCTTCTCCCACTCTTCTCTATGGGAAGGGTTTTTTTTTGTTTTTTGTTTTTTTAAGACAAGGACTGCTACATCTTCCTAGGTCTTACCCCTGCAGCACTTAGTTCACTGCCTGGAACATAAGAGGTACTCAAATATTTTTATAATGATTACACTTCTTTTGTTAAGTTAGCATTAAGTCCTTTTTTAAAAATCCTGATTGAATTATGATTATAGGCAGGTATTACTGTCATACATGTTGCAGTCTGTTGATTTTTATATATTTTTTAAAACCTTCAAATGAAATATCTTGAGAAAAAAGCAATGTTTCACAATTGGGATTTTTATTGTAGAGTTAAATAAAAAATAATGCCTAGTAGTTTTAAAGTTTACGTTTTATATATTTCTCCCAAAGCGTTCTTTTAGTTACAAGTAACATGATGAAAACTTTGAACGTGATTTTAGAGGTTGATGTCTAATAGGGTTTTGTGATTAGGTTTTCAAGTGGCTAGTATGTTTTAAAAGAATGTGCTCTTAACAAAGCTTATCTTAAATTGTTTTCTTAAAATGCCTGTGTGTTACTAGTGAGGTTTTTTTCCTGCAGACACACACAAGCTAAGACATATGGTTCTATCTTCAGAAAACAATATGGTGTTTATAGCCTAGGTAGGTCTTTAAATATTCATTACCTACAGTATTACTAATTTATTTAATGGTATTTAAAGTGGTATAGAATTGCTTTGATGTTGAGCCTAAATTTTTATTTGTCATATAGCTGCTTTAAAGATCTGTTTTCTGATGTTCTTTATTCTCATTTGACATTTATTTTGGGGTATTATGTATTGGGTAACTTGTGATCTAAAAAAACAAACAAACGAGATAATGCTGTGTAATACTGGTGTTGGAACTGGATTGCCTGACACCAGCCTTGTGAGACACATGCTTCAGGCTTGTGTTGTATATAGCTTTGTAGTGCAGTGATTTGATCCATGGTATATCTGAATCTATAGTACAACACTAAATGTAGTAGTGTTCTATAGTAGTTTATTTTATTCATCTATCTTAAGCACCAGAACTAGTAGGAATTGGGATCATACCCCATGTTATGCAATGCCTTCCTGTAAGGCTTTTCTTTCTTGTTAATCAAAAGAAAGAAATAAACCAGTGATACGGAGTACAAACTGAACATCTATGAGCAAAACAGAAAATAACCCATAAAACAGCACTATAAAATTGAATAGGTATACCATGGATTTGGCTATATTGTGGCTACAATCAGCCCTTCATTCAACTTAATCATATTCTCTGTTTCTTTAAAGTGTGTGTGTGTGAGTGAGAATATTTCTATGTATATTTAATTGGTCAACTCAGTTGTACTCCTACACCTTTCCTCCACCTTGCCTGTTCCCTAACATGAAGTGGTACTGACAAATTGAACAATTAATTAGAGGTCTATTGAAGGATACTGTTGCAAAAATTCTCTTGTATAGGAACTTGTCAAAAACAAAAGCAAAAATGTTACTTTTATGAAAATTAACCATAGTATTTTGTGTAAAAATGGTGGTAATTTCAATCTTGTTAGGGGTACTCTTTTAAGAATTAGCACATTCACTGTTGAAAAAGTGTCATTAGTCTTCTGAAAGGCATGATGTTTTTAACTTAAAAATTCTGCCCGGTTGGACATAGCAAATAGTTTGGCACTGTGAACTTTTGCTTCCTGTGAAACTACAAGGTTTCTGGTCTCAAATTGGATTTTAACACTGATGTTAGGGGGATAAAGGTATCATATTCAGCTTTTAACACATCAGTCTCTGCAGTTCCTGTTCTTAGAAGACAAAATAAACTCTAAGGTATGCCTTTTCTTTTTTTATTTTTTGCTTGAGTTAAAACTCGTTTTGGAATTTCCTAAATGTTCACTCTTTGAATTGACCTCTCAGTATAAGAATTGGAGCCAATTTGTCTTTTTCTCTGTTTTTTTATGTACTTTTTTAGGGCAGAAATTATACATTTAAAAACCTGGAATTTTAGAATAGGTTGACTACTTCATAACCAGAACAAAAAGAAAGTTAAGTGTAGAAACAAATTATAGGAGGAAAAAGATATTTCAATAAACTACTGAGAGTTTGATCTATTTTCTTAATAGATCAAGCATTGAACTTTGTGTTAAATATTTTTGTTAGTATTTTGGGGGGACAGATTATTTTATGATAATGTAAAGGTACTTAAACACTATAGTATGGTATTTCAAAAGCTATAAAAAATGTGTCTTTATTATGTATCATGCTGCATGAAGGCACATATAAATGTATGAATTAGAACTCAGAGGAAAGGTCTGAAATTTGGGTAAATGCTAGTTTAGATTACATAATGAATTATGTCTTTTTTTATTCTGGTAAATTAAGATATTCTTTCCATGTTGTTATGGGTTCCCCCATCCTCTCCCAAAGGGTCTTGCTCTGTTGCCCAGGTTAGATCAAAGTAGCATCATCACACTCAAACTCCTTGGGCTTATGTGATCCTAGCTTCCCAAGGTGCTAGAATTACAGACAGGTGTGAGCCACAATGTCCAGCCTTCAGAAGGCCTTTTTTGTTAGTTTTTGAAATTTAGTTTGCTGCTTTAGTATTTACTTTTAGTGGAGATATATTTTTAAATAGGAAACCTTAAAACTGGATTTTTCTGTATTTCATGACATTCTGCACTTAGATATTAACACTTTGATCTTTGACATCAATGCTAGAAATGTAAATTAATGTATATAAATGTGCCTCTAGAAATTCTTCAGAATCTGTAATTGATAGATAATTTGACTAGAAATAAAAAATCTTATTTAATAGCAGTAGTTTTTATTGTGAGTGTTAGCTATGGAAGGTAATTAATGCCCATGCATTTTTTCCTGAACAAATCAATGTCCAAATAGTAATGCAAACTTAAAATTATTAAAATTGTTTGAAACTCGGGGGCGGCGCCTGTGGCTCAAAGGAGTAGGGCCCCAGCCCCATATGCCATAGGTGGTGGGTTCAAACCCAGCCCCAGCCAAAAACTGCAGGGGAAAAAAAAATAGTTTGAAATTCGTTATAATTCTATTTTACTTTTGCTACTAACCGGCTTCAATATATGAAAATCAGTTTTATCCACTCTTTTCTTTTACAAATGACCTAATTAGTTCTGTATGCCAGATGAATATAATGAGTAAAAGATCAAGATTACTTGTCCATTTTCCTTATAGATAGGTCTACCCTGTGCAAAAAGAAACTATTCCATAGGTGCAGTCTCAGAAGCCCCTGAGTTAAGAAGGAGCAAGCAGTTGTCTGTGGCTACCTCATAGTACTTTAACCTTTAACTACTGCTGGGAGAAGTATGTCAGTCATTTCATTGGCCTAATGATCGGGCAATTCTTTAATTATGAAAACAAGATGGCATAATGGATTTAAACTAGTTTGACCCTGCTTTAGTCTTCTATTTAAGTAATATTGAGCATGTGTTCCAATTTTAGAACATGTACACTAAAATTATTAGTACTCATTGAATTTCTTAACTGGAAAATTGCTGGTTATTCTTAATTGGAGCTTTTTGTTTGTTTGTTTGTTTTTTTACTTAACCTTGGCTTTCTCAGGCAGTTTTTCCCTTTCAGTGTGTTCCATCTTAAAGCATTTATGTATTTAAAATGGCAACCATGTTGCAAGGCTTATTTGGTCTCAGTACTCAGTTTCTAGATGTTATATATTATAGTTAGAAAAATAAAACTTATGTCCTTTTACTTTCCAGAAGAAGCTATGTTATCTTTTACAAATGTTGTTTGGGTTATAAGGTTCATAACAGATGTCAGTTTGAGGAATTATACTCTGTGTACCAGAAAGACTTAAAATTTGGCAATGTATTGAGATAAATTAAGATTAATTCATGATATAAGACATAAATCAAGGTGGTCATCTCTGGTGGGTGGTGAAGTAGTGTTTTTCCTTTTCTCCTATAAACTTAACTGTATTTAAAATTACATTCAATTTGTAATTAAAGAGAAAAACAAATTTTTAGGGCAGTGCCTGTGGCTCAGTGGGTAGGGCGCTGGCCTCACATGCCGAGGGTGGTGGGTTCAAACCTGGCCCCGGCCAAACTGCAACAACAACAAAAAAATAGCCGGGCGTTGTGGCAGGCGCCTGTAGTCCCAGCTACTCGGGAGGCTGAGGCAGGAGAATCACCTAAGCCCAGGAGTTGGAGGTTGCTGTGAGCTGTGTGATGCCATGGCACTCTATCAAGGGCGATAAAAATGAGACTCTGTCTCTACAAAAAAAAAAAGAAAGAAAGAAAAACAAGTTTTTAGATATCCATGGTTAAAAGTATACCAAGATTTGTATTTTTCTCTGAATTTCTAAAGAAATCTTTGTATTTACTTTGATGTCTATATAAAGGTATATTTTGTTGATTCTGATACATTTTAGACTAGGAAATTTAATATTTTACCCTGCTCTTCTAAAACAAAGCAGTGAAGACATCACTGCTAACAGTCTTAGCCAAAACTGAAAAACATAAACCCCTTATTCTCTATGTGTTTCACTGTAACTTTAATTCTGTTCTCAGTTCACAGAATTACTTTGGTTGGGAGTCTAAAGATAAAATCACTTTATGTCTGACACCCTTTTATGACCAGGTATTTTAATGACTTAGGATTATGTGTGTGTTTGTGTGATAAATTATTTCGAATTAGAAAATATGGTTGCTGAGACTGGTTTAAATTTTTAACAATTAGAATAAGATGAGAAATATCTAGGTAAGAATACTATAACATTGGGATGTGCAAAGTCACACTGATATGTTCTTTATAATGTCTTTTGAATGGTATTTTAGTGGCCTAAGAACAATGGTTGCTTTCCTGATTAAGAGTTAATCTTACTTTCATAGGATCAGGCTTAATTGGAAAAATTTTATTGAAGACAGAAAAATGAAATAAAAGGTGATGAATTAAATAATAATGCATTAGACCCGGAGCTGAAGGAAAATTGTTGATAATGTTTTTTTTTTTCTTCTTGTACAGATACGTAGGTAACCTTTCCAGAGATGTGACAGAAGTCCTTATACTTCAGTTATTCAGTCAGATTGGACCCTGTAAAAGCTGTAAAATGATAACAGAGGTAAGGTCTTCCCAGTTTCATGTGCTGTCAATTAGTTGATGTTTTAATGTTTCAAGATTTATAGGTAGTAGAGGCAGGACACAAGTATAAGAGGGACTTTACCTAACAAATGGAATCAGTGTAACCTGGTTCTTTGTACCCTTGATGAATCCCCAACAATAATTAATATATATATATGTATATACATATATATATGTTGAATTTGTGCCATTTTAAAAATTCATTATTAGTCTCAAGTTATTCTGGAAGAGGGATTTGTTGTGTTGACTTACTACTTTGATTAAGCTGACAAGCTAGGCTTAGGAGAGAGTTTTGAGAGGCCAGAGGTTCTGTGCTGTTAATCTCAAATGGTTATTATTCATAATGTAGTTATATTTAAGTGATTCTGCTTATTTTAAGAGTGGTGAAAAGCTTGATGGTATTTCATAAAATTCCGATAAGAATGTTAATAACTTAGTGTATACTTAAAGTTTGGGAATTGGTTTATGAAAAAGAATGTTAGGTTGTCACCATAGTGCAGCATCATGCCTTTAGTGTCTGTGTACATACTAATGACTGAGCAAGTTTGTGTAGATAGGCATTTACCTTATTAGAGAATAATTTTGTTTTCCTTTTTTCAAAGAAAACTTTATATTTTTCCTGGGTAAGACTTTGTATGTAGAATGTCCAATAACTCATGTTATAGTGGTCCTTTTCTTCCTTGTCTTTTTGTTTACTCGTCGACATGGTTTTTGGGGGACTATTTACCATGCACCAGACACTGGAGTAAGTGCTAGGGATACAGTGGTGAATAGGATAGTTCCTAGCCCCGTAGAATTTTGCAGTCTGGTGGAAAACCAAAGAGAGCAGGCACTTGGTATACATATCAAGAAGATACTAAATGCCATGGAAGCAGACAGCTTAAAGTGCTATAGGAGGACATAGGTATACAGTGTAGTCTTAGAGCAAGGGAGGCTGCTTGGAGGAGTCAGTGCCTAGGCTGAAACCTAAAAGAATAGTGATGGAAATTATTTAGAAAGAAATTTGGGGAAGAAAAGATTCCAGATAGAAGATTATTGATCCAGGCTGGTAGAGGAGAAAGAGAAAAAAATAGAAACTGTGGCATGGTTAGAATTTAAGATGAGATTAGTCACAAGAGACAGTAAGAGATAAGGTAGGACTGTTTGAAAAGGGCCAGAAACTGTGCTAAGGAATTGGTTTCATTCTGAGATGGGGATTGCTGAAAATCTGGTCTATCAATTATCTTTCCTAACTAATGACAGTCATCATTATGTTTTTGTATATTTTTCTTTCCTTCTTGTATTTCCTTATTTATATTCATTCATTCTTTCATTAGTGAAAAAAGTTTCTTTGTCCTAGGCACTATTTGGGGTACTGAGGATATAATGAATGGAGAGCCAGACAAATGAGGTCCCCAGGCAAATAGGGTTAAGAGATGAAGACAATAAAACAGAGTTCTGTGATGTTTGAAGGGAGTGCTGTGTAGGCTAGAGTGGTGAGGGAAGATACTACCTATTTTAGCTGATGGTGCCACCTATGATAAGAGCTGGAATCAGAAGAAACATCAAATACAAATGCCTTGTATTGGTAATGAACTTGTGTTTGTGGAACTGAACATTAGGATGGCTAGAGCCTTATGAATGATGAAGGAGGGTGGTGGGAAATGGGCGTGACTAGGTAGGCAGGATTCAGAATCACATAGGCCAGTATGGGCCATGACAAAGTTTAGGTTTTACTAAAAGTTTAGGTTTAGGTTGCAGTGGCAGACCACTGGAGGTACAAGGAAGGGCATGAGATGCCCTCATTTGCATTTTTAAGATTACTACTTTGTGGTGAGTATGTGAGCTTTGTGTGGAGAATGGATTGTAGGGGACAAGCATGGAAAGAGAAATTGACTGCGTTTATTTCACTAGATAAGAAATGATGAGGACTTCAGTAGCTAAAGAAGTAGAGGTAGATTTGGGATGTATTTTGTACATAGTATTGATAGGACTGGATTATTTATGGGACCTAAGGAAAAGGAAGAGATCGGTTTAGTTAATACATTTATGTGAGTGGTGATGCTATTTACTAGAATGAGGGTGACAGGATGGATGGGGGAGTGGTGGGACCAGGAGTTCTGCTTTGGCAATGTAAAGTTTAAGGCGTGCATTAGACATCTAAATGGACTTTGTAAGTAGGCAGTTGGATAAGCTAGTTTGGAACTCTAGAGAGACCAGTGCTGAAGCTTGCATGATACTTCAAGCCATGGAACTAGATGAGGTCTGCTAAAGAGTGGTGGGAGAAGTGTAGAGGGACTGAGGCCCAGCCCTGGAGCAGCTGAATAGATACAGAATTAGATTTAGAGTTTGTGTCAAGGAGGAAATATCCTCCAGTGAGGAAAAAGGACAACCTAGGGAATGTGGTAGGATCAAGAGAAGAGATTGTTTATTTTTATTATTTATTTATTTATTTTTAGAGACAGAGTTTCACTTTATTGCCCTTGGTAGAGTGCTATAGCATCACAGCTCACAGCAACTTCCAACTCCTGGGCTTAGGTAATTCTCTTGTCTCAGCCTCCCAACTAGCTGGGCCTGCAGGTGCCCGCCACGATGCCTAGCTATTTTTTGTTGCAGTTTGGCTGGGGCTGGGTTCGAACCCACACCCTCCGCATATGGGGCCATCGCCCTACTCACTGAGCTATAGGCGCCGCCCAAGAGAAGAGATTGTTTAAAGGAAGAGGGTAGCAGTCAACTGTTTTGAATTCTGCTTGTAAGTCAAGATAAGAACAGAAAAGGGATCACAGAGGTGGCAGAGGTCATTGGTGAGCTCAACATGCAGTTTCAGTGGCATGGTTGGCATGGAGGCCAACAGGAGTGGTTTAGGAGAGAATGGGATGTGAGAAAGTGGAGTCACTAGAAAGTTTTGGAGAAACATTTGTCAAAGATTTATCTTAACAATGTGTGTTTTTTTTTTTCTTCTTTTTAAGTTATGTGTGTATTACAGCCATTTGGGGTGGAGGTACTTGAAATAAATTTTCATAACTTATCTATATTCTGGAACACCTAGATTTGAACTTCAGTTATAAAATCTCATATTTATCTTGACATTTATGTCATCCAACAAAAATTGGTGACAACACTAGGGTAATGACATAATTGATTTTTAGAGTGTCACTTGGTAGTGGTATAAATAGGTATCTAAAGGTCACGAATGTTAGTAGACTGTTTAACATTTAGGTATTTATTTTTCCTTCATAAATTTCATTTCAGTATATGAAAAATCCTTTCCCCCCCTAATCTTTTACTTTAGAAGTTTATTATAGATTCTAGCTTTTCCTATATAGTATATACTACATACACACGCACACAGACACATGTACGTGCATTTATGCATACTTTGAATGGAATCTGGCCCACTATTAGATAAATTTGAAATCAGTATGCCTGAGTAGACTAGTTTCCTAAAAAGCATGTTTGATGATCTACCAGTAGATCCCTGTATGTTCTGCTTTATTTATTAATCTTTCCCTTAGAGGGTAAAAGAAGATGTAGGAGTAAAAGAAAAAATTGACTTGCACAATCTTAGCTGCTTATTTTCTTTTAATTCCTTTCTTCAGTGAATGTTTCTGCTAAATGTTAACTCTTCGCAAGAGTACTTTAAGTGTATATTTTTATTTGGACTCATTCCCCACATTTCCTTTCCTTCCCTTTTGAGAACAGCGTTTCATGGCTATAGCAATAGGATTTTGTATGCGGACCTATAGCCGGTATTAATAATCCCTCTTTTCCCCTCAATACTTCACCACTATTAGACATCTTATTTTGGACTTTTCTTCTAAAACGTTCCTAGAATGAAAAATAATAGTTGTTGAAAAGATGTTTATTTTATCTGGGTTTTTTTTTTTGTTTTTTTGAGACAGAGTGTCACTTTGTTGCCCTCGGTAGAGTGCCATGGTATCATAGCTCATAGCAACCTCAAACTCTTAGGCTCAAAAAATCCTCTTGCCTCAGCCTCCCAAGTAGCTGGGACTACAGGTGCCCACCACAACACCCAGATGTTTTTTGAGAGATGAGGTCTCGCTCTGGCTCAGGCTGGTCTCGAATCTGTGAGCTCAGGCAGTCCACCCACCTCAGCTTCTCAAGTACCGGGATTACATTTTATTTGGTATTTTTATCCCTTGTAAGTCCTAGCTACAATTCTACATTTTAAATATTCTTGTAGGGCATTTTACATTGAATAATGATGACTGTTTCTCACCTTACATAAAAAGTACATTTGTACAGTTGTGCAGATTCAGACCCATTTTTAAGAATTCTTTTGATCACTAGTATATTTCTCTGGTCTATGGAA
Source organism: Loris lydekkerianus (assembly GCA_963574355.1). Taxonomy (NCBI): domain Eukaryota; kingdom Metazoa; phylum Chordata; class Mammalia; order Primates; family Lorisidae; genus Loris; species Loris lydekkerianus. The sequence continues at coordinate 22,039 of CAUYPK010033241.1, forward strand.
GATATAATTCAAAGTATATAGAATCTTCAATACAATACATTATACTATTTTGAAAGATAAGGAATTTTCAGTAACTAGTTATAAATCTTAAATTTTCTTGTTTTTATTCTCATTCTTTCCTTATCTAAAAAATATGTAATCCGGTCTTTATAGCAGTACAAAAATACCATCATTCCTACACTAATTCTAGTTTCAATGCAGAGTAAAGTGTATAAAGTTGGTTTATTTCTGCATTTTTTAGAAGTTTTTTCCTGTATTCTCTATCCTGAGGTACAGTTTATGAAGCATTATGATGTCTAGGTAGAATGTTGAAAGAGAAGCAGGGGTAAGGATTGGTTTTCAGCAAATCTGAGTTTAAAGTTTTCTTTTGGTCTAATACAAGCTTGTATTTTATGTTTAATGTACTTCACCAGAATTCTGTGTTTTCTTTTTTCTTTTATTTAAGAGACAGGGTCTGGCTCTGCTGCCCAGACTGGACTGTAGTGACATGATTATAGTTCACTGCAACCTCAAACTCCTGGGCTCAAGCAATCCTCTTTCCTCAGCCTCCTGAGTAGCTGGGACTACAGGCATGTGGCACCATGCCCAGCTAATTTTTAAATTTTTTTTATAAAGTCAGGGTCTCACTATGTTGCTCAGGCTGATCTTGAACTCCTGGCCTCAAGCAATCATCCCAACTCAGTCTCCCAATGTGCTAGGATTACAGGTGTGAGCCTCCATGCCCAGCCTGTGTTTTCATTTAATGCTGATGATCATGATTCTATACTGTTTTATATTTGAGTACAAAAGCATTCTGAGGTACAAAGTCAGGTTTCACTTTAAATCTTATTTTTTTAAGTGTTAGGCTTTCATAAGCTTATGCAATCTCATCTTGTACGTTCCTAGCTGTCAGTAATGTTTTTTCCTGGATTTTCTTCTCAGCAACCCGATAGCAGAAGGGTCAACTCTTCTGTTGGATTTTCTGTTTTGCAGCATACAAGCAATGACCCATATTGCTTTGTGGAATTTTATGAACACAGAGATGCAGCTGCTGCATTAGCTGCTATGAATGGGAGAAAAATTTTGGGAAAGGTAAGATAATAGAGTGATGGCACCTTATGAGTACTTGTATTTGCATGTTCAATTAGTTTATATTCTTTCTTAGCAGTTTTTAAAACAGATTTTCAGCTGCTGAGTGGTGGTTTTACTTTATTCAGCCTAATGCTTTTTCAGAAATAATCCTGCTTGATAAATTATTTTATAAATGGTAAGTGTTATAACTCAACAACATGCCTAATAATTGTATTAAATATAATCTTTATTTTAGGAGGTCAAAGTAAACTGGGCAACAACACCAAGTAGCCAGAAAAAAGATACTTCCAGTAAGTACTTCTGCTGCATTTTACTGTGGAAGAGTTCTGAAATTATCCTGGCAGCATTACCAGCTTAAATAGGGCTTCTTCCTTCTTTAGTGTTGCCTAAAAAGGTTTAATAGCCGACAAATTAAGTATTTGATTACCAAATGCTTTGATTTCAGATCACTTCCATGTGTTTGTTGGGGATTTGAGTCCAGAAATTACAACAGAAGATATCAAATCAGCATTTGCCCCCTTTGGTAAAATATCGTAAGTATCATAATCAGTACTTCACTTGATAGTGATAGGCAAAATTGTACATGATTAACTTGTAAACTGAATTAAGATTTCCTTTCTCTAGTTAGTGTGATTTTTTTGTTTCTGTATTTTAGTTTTTTAAAGAATTTGTTTTCTTTTTTGAGTAGAAGATGTTGTTGAAAATGTTAATGTCATTTCAATGTTTTGGGGTCTTGTTTTCATCTAATCCTGTGTATAATATGTTAAAAAAATTTAAGTGATTGTGTTTGTTATCTTTGAAGCACATGTTTGAATGGTAAAACTTATATAAAGTGCACCTTTTTGTCAAATGTTTTCAAAATTTGGTGGTTAAGGATAAATGGGTTAATCAAAAGTAAATGTGTTTATACTGTGTATTAAAAGTAAATGTGATTTATACTGAGGAATGTGTAAATGGGGAAGAGTAGGTAAATGTTTGGATATGTTGTGGTTAAATTGGAAATGTTCATGTTTTATTATAACAAATGTGTTTTGATATTTTAGCTATAAGTGAAAAGTAATACTATTACAGTGTTAAAATGTTTCAATGTCTGAGGCATAACTGTGGAATTAATCAGTAGTGTTTTTTGGTTAATGATAATTGATTCTGCTAGTTAGGGGGCAAATGTGGTTTGATTTTTAACAAAATTTATGCACAGATTTTACTGTTGTTACTTGATCATATATATTGGAAAACTGAAAATGTTTACAAGTTTTATAAAATGCTTATCACAGTTAATCTTTCTGATTAAAATCAGTTTATTTTGTATATTTCCTGTAGATTAAAATTAAATGTTTAGTACTATTTTACAGGAGTATGTTTCAACTGAGAACAACAATTTTTTTCTCTATACAATTTGTTGTTCTGTAGATTTAATTTATTTGAAAGATTTAATTCTTAATTTTCTGTTTTAATATTTGCTTTGCTTTTTAATGTAAATGTGGTAAGTAGTACTATTTTAAAAATCAGTATATAAATGATACAGGTTACTGTTTTCAATATTTATACCTGAGACCTGCAGTTTTTCTAAAGTCCAAGTCACAATTAAAAGTAATAGCATTCTGGTTATTTTGCAGAATTGCTCATAAGAATGGACAGGATCTTGAAGGCTAACTGCAAGGAACTGTGCACACTGGAACTCAGTTGTAGTTTTTTTTCTCATTTCTATTTATTCTTATTATACATTATTTATATATACATATTTTAGTATTTACATTTTAACATTCTATATTCAGTGGAGTTCTATATTTCCAATCATTTTAACTTACTCACTAAAATTTCTGTGTAAATTTGTTGTTTTCGTACTGGTGTGCTTAGCATTGTTGTTAGTTTTTTATTCTCCTTTCTTAAATTTCTGAAAATGTCAATTTTTCAAAATTTACAGCTGCCCAAACTCCAAAATGATGGTAGAGAATTGACCAAGAAAAATAAAGAAATCTGTTAACAGGCCATGTATGCCTTTTTAATTCCTATTTTTTCCTCTTTTTCAATTTTTTAATATTTCATATATTTTATATCACTAGGCAGAAGACATTTAACTATTTAGAGATTGCATGGTAAAGTAGTTAGCATTGTTACAGTAATTTATAGAATCAGTAAACCTTAGAGGACACTAGCAAATAGAATATTAGAAAAGGAAACTATTGTTCCTATTAATCTTCAAATTTGAGCATTTAGTTTAGAAAGCACAGGCTATTTGATTAGGTTGCATGTTTATTACATGTTTTTGTCCTACTGCTTTTTTCTAACAGGTAAAGAAGCATTAGGGAGAGTTCAGGAATGGCTGTAGTTAATTAGGGCTAACTGGAATTTTATTTTAAAAATGCTCACAATACAGTGTGTGTGGTTCCTTTTAGTTTTTGTTTTGAGCGTGACTCTTACTTCCCTCATTTAGCTGTGCTTCTTTTCACAGGGATGCTCGGGTAGTTAAAGACATGGCAACTGGAAAATCCAAAGGCTATGGTTTTGTATCTTTTTATAACAAACTGGTATGTTCTTCCAACTCAATTTAAATTTTTAATACTGAACTTAGTCATTAGTTAATATATTGAATATGAAAACTTGAATGTGCTTGGATGTTAACTACAAACACAACTTTTATGTAATTTTGTGCATGTTTTAATAATAGGGTATAATTCTTTCATAAACTTGGAAATAAATAGCTGGGAAAAGATAGGGTGTTGGCTGGGTGTGGTGGCTCATGCCTATAATCCCAGCACTTTGGGAGGCTAAGGTGAGTGGATTGCCTGAGCTCACAGTTGACACCAGCCTGAGCTAAAGCAAGACCCCATCTCTAAAAAATAGCTGGGTGTTGTGGTGGGCGCCTGTAGTCCCAGCTACTTGGGAAGCTGACCCAAGACAATTGCTTGAGCCCAAGAGTATCAGGTTTCTGTGAGCTAGGACACCAGGATACTCTACCTAGGGCAACAAAGTGAGACTCTGTCACAAAAAAAAAAAAGGGTGGGGGTGTTATACTATATGGAAGAGACCGCAATTGTATTTGTGCCTTGGTAAAGGTAAGGTATATTGGAAGTAAAGCACAAGTCTGGGACAGATGAGCTAATCTGAATTTGGAGGGTAGGTAAATTATATTCCGTTTAACCATGAAAATCTCAATTTGAACTCTTTTAAATTATTCTTACTTTTATAGCTGGGATGTTAATGACTGTAGCAAATTATGTAAATTAAAATTTAAGCAGTTTATCTTGATTTTTGCCTGTATTCTTTCAGAAGTATACCAAAATACCTAAGCATTTGCATTAACTGTAATGTTAAATGGTAAAGTGGGCTTTGATATCACAACAGTTTCAGCAACTTAAGTTACCTGCATTTTATTGAAGTGGTAAAATAAAAGACCAGAGTTGTTCTGTGTGTCTTAGATTAATTGCACATACACACTGGTTTGAGTAATCTAAATTCATTTTCTATCAATAGCCATTGTATAGCCTTCTAAATCATAATGCAGAAATTTTCTGTCTTAAAGTGAGTTTTAAATCTTGTGTCATAATTTATCACTTAGAATGTAGATTTCTGGGAGTAGGTGATTTAGGTCATAATTTTAGAATTTTTATACATTCTTTAGTAAAAATGAAAATTCCACCACAAAATTAAGATATCTGAAAATAACTTTGTCATGTATGAATTCTATTTTCTTTTTATTCAAATGTGTATATTTGAGAAACTAAAAATATTTCTTTGGATAATCAGTAGATATGTGATTTTTCTTTTCTTATATTTTTGAAATATGTTAATTTTCCTTGAACTAAAATGTTATCTTGGTATTTTGAAATCTATAAATCTATAAATAGATTTCTTTTATGAAATAGCTCAAGTTCAAATCATTTTTCTAGTTGGTAATAGATCAGTGTTGTTTTGTTCAGGATGTTTGTTGAATTCATCTACTGATGAGATTTATTAGATCCAGCAGTGCCAACATTTTATTTCATCTTAACCAAGTCATATATATGACTATTTTCTTTGTGGTTGTTCTTTCTTTTTCTTTTTTTCTCCATAGGATGCAGAAAATGCAATTGTACATATGGGAGGTCAGTGGTTGGGTGGTCGTCAAATCAGAACCAATTGGGCCACGCGTAAACCGCCTGCACCTAAAAGTACACAAGAAAGTAAGATTTGTTTGCTGTACATGTTGCAATTATAGATTCTTCACACTAGGACATACTAGTGTAGTTTTAATTTTATTTTTTATCATTATTATTAATTTTTTGCAGTTTTTGGCTGGGGCTGGGTTTGAACCCGCCACCTCTGGTATGTGGGGTTGGCGCCCTACTCCTTTGAGCCATAGGCACCGCCCTAGTTTTAATTTTTTAATATTTAGCATTATAAGACTCATTTTGGATTTCATTATGTAAAAATAATTGGGCTGTGGTACAAGTATTTTTGGAGCTGTAAACGACTTGATTTTAAATCTGTATCATACCATAGCATCAAAAATTATATTTTTTCCTCCCATTGAGGCATATCTGAATAGTATATGACAATTAACAAAAGATAGTTTTATAACAACTGTATAATAGTCAACTTTTTGGTTTTCTTTTTATATACAGATAACACTAAGCAGTTGAGATTTGAAGATGTAGTAAACCAGTCCAGTCCGAAAAATTGTACTGTGTACTGTGGAGGAATTGCTTCTGGGTTAACAGGTACTATGCTTGGTTTTCTGATTGCCTTCTCTGTGGCACTTCGTCACTTAGTGTGAATTTTATGATATACATCAGTCTTAAGAATTTGATTTGCATGTTTTTTGTTTTATAGATCAGCTTATGAGACAGACTTTCTCACCATTTGGGCAAATTATGGAAATAAGAGTTTTTCCAGAGAAGGGCTATTCCTTTGTCAGGTAATATCCTACCTGTAATACATGATTAGTCTTATATTTGATTCATTCCTTGTTTGATTCTCAAGGTATCAGTTTGTTATTTTGATACTTTATAATGTAGAACTTTACTTCTATCATGTATTTTAGGAAAAATACCTGTTCACAGGTATAAACTAATGAGTTCCTGTGTTACAGTGTTAAATTCTTTAAAAAAACAAAAGGCAGAACCTTATGATTTTTTTCTCTTAGATTTTCAACCCACGAAAGTGCAGCCCATGCCATTGTCTCAGTGAATGGTACTACAATTGAAGGACATGTGGTTAAATGCTATTGGGGTAAAGAATCTCCTGATATGACTAAAAACTTTCAACAGGTAATTCGATTTTTCATAGCACTTTTTCAAAGTTTTCCATCTTAACGTATCTACAGAAAAGCTTTGGAAACTCTGTAAAATAAACAATAAAATAAAATTAAGCTAATAGCTACTTTCAATTGATTGTATTAATGCTGTTTCAAAATTGATTATTTTGTGGTATTAACTGAATCTTAATACTTTCTTTTCACAGGTGTCACCACCCCAATAAACTTAGACAATGATAAATAACAGAGTCCTATTCACATAAGGGTGCTTACTTAGTTTTTCTCTTCCTTGTCTCCCACTCTTTCTTCAAATACGGTGTTTCTTTCTTGTTCCCTAAAACAATGATTTGCTTTTTCCTAGGTCGACTATAGTCAGTGGGGCCAGTGGAGCCAAGTGTACGGAAACCCACAACAGTACGGACAGTATGTGGCTAACGGGTGGCAAGTACCACCTTACGGAGTATACGGGCAGCCCTGGAGTCAGCAAGGATTTGGAGTAGAGTAAGTTGTTTGGGTTTCCGTATTGAGGCAGATATTGTTCTGACAAAAGAAATAAAAGTATGTTTTCCTAGGTAGGATATATTTAAATTATATATATATTGACCTCTTTGGCATTTTAAAGATGATGGAAATAATCTGAAATGTGATTTATGATGCTAAAAAGTTACCTAGGTGAAAAGGAAGGTTGGGGTAGCATTTTGTGCCTTCTACTATCCTTGTAAGTAGTTGGTAGAATTTGGCTTGTATTTCCAGTGCACTATTTCACTTATTTTTGCATGTCAAAGATATTTGTCTAGACATGTTCATAAATGTGACTTTTTGTTTTGTTTTGTTTTGTTTTTGAGACAGAGTCTCACTACGTCACCCTGCGTAGAGTGCCAGGGCATCACAACTCATAGCAGCCTCACACTCTTGGGCTTAAGCGATTCTCTTGCTTTAGCCTTCCAAGTAGCTGGGACTACAGGCACCTGTCATGACACCCGGCTATTTTTTTGTTATAGTGGTTACTGTTGTTTGGCAGGCCTGGGGCTGGATTTGAACCTACCAGCCTCGGTGTATGTTGTTGGTGCCCTAGCCGCTGAGCTGCAGGCACCAAGCCAGTGTAATGATTTTATACCTGTTTGCGTCATGGTTAAGAAATCTCAAAGATATATATGACACAGAATAAGCTGTTCCATCCCTCTTCGTTGTTAGACTTGAGTTGATCTCTTGTAATTTGTTGTAAGCTGGTAGACCATGTGTGTGATACATGATGGGTAGATATGTTGAGGCATTTATCATTTTTTTAAAAAGTCAGTTTTTAGGTACTCTTCAGAGATGTCATTGTGCTGAGTTGTGGTTATCTTAACAGAAATTTAAGGCTAATAGTGGGATATGTATTCTACACATAGTATCATTTACTTCTTTGATTATTTGTTGTAGGTTTGTTGATTTCTAGTTGTCTATTCTGTGGTTAGGCTTTGCTTAATTTTTATGTAACTGTGTAGATCAGTGGTTCTCAACCTTCCTAATGTTCCGACCCTTTAATACGGTTCCTCATATTGTGGTGACCCCCAACCATAAAATTATTTTCGTTGCTACTTCATAACAGTAATTTTGCTACTGTTATGAATCGTGATGTAAATATCTGATATGCAAGATGTATTTAGGCAACCCCTGCATAAGGGTTGTTCAACCCCCAAAGGAGTCGCCACCCACAGGTTGAGAATTGCTGGTTTAGATGATATGTAGTATTTTTCTTCTTGTATTTGCTGAAGATTATTTTCTTTTCTTCCAAGTCAATCACCTTCTGCTGCTTGGATGGGTGGATTTGGTGCTCAACCTCCCCAGGGACAAGCTCCTCCCCCTGTAATACCTCCTCCGAACCAAGCTGGATATGGTATGGCAAGTTACCAAACACAGTGAGCCGGGACTCTTAAAAAAATTGTAATTCATGATAGGCTTCAATTTCCTGTGACACTCTGAAGACACGAAAGTAGACGTCGGAAAATGAAAATATTTATTTTAA
>CAUYPK010033242.1:0-66682 GCA_963574355.1 Loris lydekkerianus
CCCCCCCACCCCCCCCCCCCCCCCCCCCCCCCGCGGCCCGCCGGGGCGCCCCCCCCCCCCCCCCAACAGGTCCTCAAACAAGCACTAAGGTACAATACAGAAGAAAGGCTGAAGGACAAAATAAAAAAAACCTATGCCTGCCATAGCAAGACAGAGACAGAGGGTGACCACGTGGGGCAATTGGTGACTGTGACACACTGACAGCGCAGAGTAATCTCTCAGTACCACCTCATCCTATATCCAGACACAGAGTGAGCCCCATCTCCCATTCAGACATCCCAGTCACAGAAAAACAGAGAGGTTTAAGAGCACAAATTCCAGGACTAGAATGCAAATCCTTAATGGTATATTCTAGCTGTGCGACCTTGGCAAGTCTCTTGTCCTCTCCTTGCCTCTCTCTTTATCTGTAAAATGGGCATAACAATAGTACTCACTCATATGGTGGTCGTGAAGCTTAAAGAAGGCAGTATATATAAAGCGCCTATAAAATTCTTTTTCCTTAAGTAAGTATCCTACTGTGGGCCTCACACTCAGCTGAGCACTTATGTGCAGCTATCATTGAATCTTCACATAGACATCAGTTTCTATACCCCTACACTTTGAATGAGGAAATGAGGCTCAGAGAGGCACAGTGACTGCCTAAGGTCATCCAGCTAGTGAGCCAACACCCAAAGCCAGGCCTTCAAATGCAACATCTGAGCTCCCACCACACTCCACACGGAGCCAAGCTGGGGAATCTAACAACCCAGCAGCCCAAGTCCAAAGAGAGCGCAGGTTTCCAAGGAGAAGGAGGAGAGGTGTTGGGAACATGCAGTTATTTACAGGATGCTGTGTGGGCTGTTGCATTCGAGAGGGAGATGTCCTGAGGTGAGGAGGGAGTGGGAGATACTGGGTCCTCAGTTTCCTAATCCACAGATCAGAGATGAGGAAGGCAGCCTCTCCCAGAGAGTGAGCCCTGGAAAGAACATAGCAATTTCAGGGCCTTGAGCACAGCAGGTTCTTGGAAAGGCAGAGGAGGTGGTGAGGGGACGAGGGTGAGCCAGGGTGGTCAGCTGATGTGGTCTTCATCAGTGGGATCAGGGCTTGACACCAGGGGTCCAGTTTCCCCAGAAGGAAGGAAGAAAACTGCTTCCTCCATTGAGGAGGTTTCTCCTTGGTTTTCTCAAAATGACAATTTGCTAAAGAAACTGACCAGGCAAGTATGGTCAGAGAATTTTGAATTGGGCAGAGGAATTGAACCAGGGACTCATGGTGGATTTGACCTGCTACCTAAAACCTCCATGGGCCTCCCATAACATGCAGGCTCTCAAAGGAGCTGACGAGGTCCCTCATGACCTAAACCTTGGTTCCTACCACATTCCCTGCCACCTGGGCCCTGTTCCATCCCAGGAACAGGCCAAGCTCACTCCCAGCTCAGGAGAGAGTCCTTTGGGCCAAACCTTCTGCCCAAGATTGCCACATGGACTCCTTCCAATCATTCGGGTCAAGTATAAATGTCATCTCTAGGAGGTTCTCCAGGACATCCTTCATCTTTCCTCCCAACATCTCCTGGTTTAATCTGTTTACTCTGAATTTTCTTTCTATTTACAGAAGTTCCTTAACTTATAATGGGGTTTATCCAATAAATCCATGATAAGTTGAAAATATCCTAAGTCAAAAATTCATTTAATACACTTAACTTACTGAGTATCACAGCTTAGTCCAGCCTTAAACATACTCAGAATAATTACATTAACCTACAGTTGGGCAAAATTATCTAACACAAAGCCTACTTTATAATAAAGTGCTGAATATCTCATGTAATTTATTGAATACTGCACTGAAAATGGAAAACATAACAGCTGCATGGGTACTCAAAGTATAGTTTCTACTGAATGTGTATCGCTTTCGCACCATTGTAAAGCCAAAGAATCTTCAGTCGAACCATCACAATTCTGGGACCATCTGTACCTGTTAATTGCCTGTCCTCGCCCACCAGAAACACTCCATTTGGCAGGGCCCTCCCCTGCCTTGCTGTCCCCAGTCTCCAGAACTGAGACATGCCTGGCCCAGGGCAGGAGCTCAGGGAACAATGTTAAACAAGCAAAGGTGCTGATCTTTACCACGCATGGGTGTGATGGTTAATTGTAGCTATTGACTTCCTGCCTGACAGCGTGCCTAGTAGAAAAGGAACGTATCAGTACCAAACTTTGCAAATGAGGAGACGTAAGCTCAGAAAGGGGGGTTGACTTGCTCAAAATCACACAGTGAGGAACTAACAAAGTCTGAATCAGAATGTAAGGCCCCTTCCATTCTGCCGTGCCCTGGGAAGAAGAGCTTTGAAGAACAGAACGTTGCAGGTGATGAGAGATCTTAGAAATACCTTACTAGAGTCCTAGAGAGCTCAAGGTCAAGGGCCTGGAGTTACAAGCAGTGCACCTGTGGGGGAGATCAGCACATCCATGCCTGGCTTACCTCTCTGCCCAGCCCCTTGCAGTGGGCAGGCCCAAGGCATTTGATCTGTGGCTATCCGTGAATCCTTGAATTTCCTGGCAGGAAACATGAACTGCTCAATCTGGTCCATTTGATGAGAGCCTCATTAAGGCATGGGCAGGGTGCACAGACCCCACAAGGGAGGATGGCTCTGATCCCAGGGCCAGCACCGGTGGGGAGCCATTACCATCTCTCACCTGCAGGGTGAGGAGTGAGCATTGCCAGGCCTAGAGCAGGCATGTATGGTAAGGACCACTCGGCAGGAAATGTGCTGTCACCACAGCAAATTACACCAAAACATCCCAATGACAAAATGCTGCAGTGAGGGGGCCAAAGCAGGAAAGGAACTTGTGGGGTTATGTGTGTGGGCGAGAAATGCAGAAAAGCTTCAGTCTTCAGCCAAGAGGCACTCTGATTGCACTGTCTCCTTTGCCTCTAAATCCCTGCCAGTACCTCTTTGATAAAACCCAAGGAAGCCAAAGCTGAAGGGGGAGGACAAAGGGAGCCTGTTGATTACCCCATAGGTCAGCCTCCTGGGCACAGAGAGGGTGGGAGTGGGGAGTGCAGAACTGGAGGGAGGAACGGAAGATAGCCTGAAAGATCAAGATTGCTTTCTAGCAGGGGACGTTCAGTGACACTCCAGCTCCCTCTTCCTACCACAGTGCCCCCGGAAGTCACATGTTGAGAGGGTGTCCTCACAAGACAATGGAGACTCCCTCCATGAACCCTGCCAACCTTGCACACAGTCTCCTTCCTCCTCCAATCACAGCTTAGCAGGGGCTGACCACTGCTGTGAGAAACAAGACCAAATAAAGGAAAAACACAAGCCAAGGACAGACATCTGCGAGGCTAGTGTAAAGAAAAAGCCATCTTTGGGAAAATGTTTAAAAACTGGTGACTTGGACTTCAGAGGTGCACTCAGGACACAGAGGCCTTAGAATTATGCAGTCCATAGATACCCTGAAAGTCACCTTGAGAAGGATTGTAGGGTAAGAATAAGAGGTCTTTCAAGTACATCAAATGGAAAGAGGTCAGATAAAGGACCAGCAAGATGCTTGATGATCACAGCCCTGGGAGAGAGCTCAGAGATGAAAAAGAGATATCTGGAAGATCTGGGGAAGCCTCGGTCTCAACTGAGGAAGACCTCAGGGAAATGCTGCTCCCAAATTGTCTTCTGGAAGTAAGGATGCTAAAGGCACTGCTCTTGCAGGCAAATGTTCTGACTACAATCGACAAACTAGATGCAGATAAATTGCCAGGAACAGATGGCACCCACCCAAGAATACTGATGCCACTCAAGGGTGAAATTGCAGAGCTGTTGGCCAAAATATGTGCATTTTTGAGGGAATGTGCATATATGAACTGAGATCTGTGGATATGAAGTTTTGACCTTGGCAAAGATTTGAGCAAGGACCCACACTGGGAGCTCCTTCTCTAATTTCAGTCAACAGGCTATGAGAACCTTCTATAATAGGTTAGGAGGTGGCTTAGAAGCTGAGGATGATCAGCTCCTTCTTGGGATGTAAGGCTTTTAAGTGGTGGGTCTTTCCAGAGTCAAGGCCTGCCTGATTATAGGCTTTCCAAAGGAAGGGACACACAACTCTGAAGTTACAGATTTCAGCAAGTTCCTTCCAGGTGGCTGAGATAGAAACCTAATTTAAAGCAACTTCAGTAGCATTTATTGTCTCGCATAACTGGAAAGTGCATGAGCAGATGAGATTTCAAGGCACATTGGGACCTGGGCCCTCAAACACTGTCATCGAGAATTTGTCTCCTGCCCTTCTCTGAGCTGTGTGATGCTCATTGTTGGCATCACCCTCCGGCAGGCTCTCCTGGGATGGTGGCAAACTAGTCATCAGGCTCACATCCTGACAGCCCTGCAAATCCCATAGCAATAGTCCCTTTCACACTAGTTCCAGCTTAAGTTCCAGGGCTGACTCTCATTGGCTTAGCTCGTGTCACTTGCTGTCCCAGAGCCAATCACTGAGAATAGGCAGACCCCTAGTGCTCTCATTAGCTGGTTGTGGATCTAATGCTCACTCATGGAAGTGGGGTATGGAGTCAGCCCCACCTACACCATAAAGACTGAGAGTGGGGAAGGAGAGGGATCGCAGAGAGATACCAGACAATAAAAATTGTGCGATCACCACAGCAAATCATACCAAAAACACCCAAATAACAAAACGCCACAGTGAGGGGGACAAACAGGGAAGGAACTCATGGGGTTATGTGTATGGGTAAGAAATGCAGGAAGGCTTCAGAAGGGGCAAGTGCAAGATTTACACAAAGAAGCGAGGGCAATTATTGTCCTCTGTGCTCAGCAAGGGGCCATCCCTGAGGTGGGGACCTCAAGGGCCCCTGGGCCAGGACAAGCCATTTCAACCCCAAGCAGGTGGTGCAATGCCATGTGGTATTCCACCTCTGGGAATATTTGTTGACCACCAATGATCAGAAAAGCGTTGGGTCTGATGTTGAGGATTCAGGGATGAGAAATACATGGTCCTTGCCCTCAACTAGCTTATGCTTCAGTACTACAGATGTGTGAATTAAGAAAGGAGCAAAAGGAATGAGAGGTGTGGAGGGCTCCACAGTGGGCAGTGCTATGTGGGAGAAGAGTCAAGGTAAAGAGGTTGGCCAAGGAGGCAGGGCAGATCAAGATCCTGTTGATACCAAGAGACTGGACTTGATGCCAAGGCAATAGTGAGTCATGGAAGGCTTTTGAGGACAGGAGTGACATGAGCAGGAAGAACCTTTGCCATCTTAATGGAGCCAGATAAGGCCCAGTGGAGAGTCACAGAGATGATCAAAGGGCTGGCAACAGGTCTGCAGAGGGAGAAGGCAGAGTGAAGGCTGGAAAACTGAAGGCTAGGAGAGCTTTGATCAAAGCCAGGCAGAAGAGCACATTGCTTCCTGACATTGGACTCAGGTGGGGAAGAAGAGGCCCTGTGAAGTGAAAGGGAATATTGCTTTGTTCAACTCCCATCAGGGAAGATGAGTATTGCACACACATAAAAAATGTCATTTATATAACTATGACCCCCCCCCTCCCCCAGACGGGGTGTAGACTGGAAGTAGGGACTAAATCACAAAGAGATTCTGGTGGAGTCCTGACTTGCAATCATAAAGGAAAGCTGAGGGCCACCAGGATGGCTGAGGATGCTCCTTCTTCATTCATTAAACAGCCACTTCCTGAGGGCCTGCTTTGGGCCTAGCTCTCCTCCGAGCCCAGCATGCTCTTGTCCTTTTATGTCATAGCTCCTTCTCCTTCTCAGAATTCCCTGCTCTCATGTGTGTTTGCTCGAGCAGGGTCACTTCCCCTACTAAGCAAGAAATTTGTGCATTCGTTCAAAATGTATCCCCAGCACCTAGAAGAGCCCCTGGCATACAGAGATGTTCAGTCAGTGTGTATTTGCTAAGTGAATGACTCCCTAATCTTCTCTGAATCCCCACCCACCAAGAGCTCATACTCTAAAAGGGAAGGCAGTCAAGAAAAGCAATCTCAAGTATCAAGTTTGGTTGGTGCTACAATGCAGGGGCCCACATGGGAACAGAGAGGAAACCCTGGTTTCATCCTGTTTCCCAAAAGAAATTTCTATCTGCTTTAGCTGTGCCATGGTGATCAAACCAAAGCTTGCCAAGTAGACAGAACAGACAAATAGCAAACAGCAAACAGCACAGGGGCTGGCTCAGAAATGTCAGGTCATGGTGTGTCCAGGAACTACGTCGTCTGGTGTTGATGGAGCCCAGATGGCTCTGATCACACAGGGCTTTAGAGGCCAATCCAAAGCCAATGGGAAGACATTAGGATTTTTTTATCAGTTAGGATCCTTTTGATTGCAAGTAAGAGAAAAAACAACTTAAAGTGGCTTCAAATAAGCACTAAAAGGAGGGACAAAAGCAGAAGTCTCAAATTGGGTCTCTCTGGCCCTCTTGGGTCACGTACCCATCCCTAAACTCTGGGGACAAGGGGACGGGATGTACAAATTGGCATATCCCAGGTCACATGACCCACCCACAGATCCAGATGAAAGACACAGGTGGGATCCTCCAAAGCTGGTGTCACATGAGGGGGGAGATGGCAAACTAAGCTGCGACCACCATGTGTTTTGCGGAGAGGAATAATGTAATCAGATCCATATTTCAGGAGCTATGATTCTCCTACAGATTCAGAAGCCAGTTAGAAAGTAAATGAGAAGGCACGAGCCGAGGCAGGAGCAATGAAGGTGCTGGATTCATCTTCCCAAGATCTCACTAGAGGACAGTGAGTCAAACTGGGTGGAAGTGAGTAAAGGGCTACCTGGGGGGGAAATTTCTCAAGTTCTTACCGCATAGATCTGGAGAGCTGACCTACAGCTTCATCACTGTTGAAACCTTGAGGCCTGGAACAACCAGTCCCAGCACAGACCAGCGTGCAGCAAGGTCTAGGGTGTTCTAGGGAGGGTCACCTAAGCTTTGGGACCAGTTGCCCTAAAGCTGTAGACCCAGGCTTGGCTTCCAGAGCCCACCCTATTTTGTTCTGGAGCTGCGGCCACCTGTAGAAACACACCAAGTTTCAGTGCTGATACTGATGGCTTCTTGGCCATGTTACCCTGAACCCCTGTTCTGAGTCTGAATATCCCTATCTGAATATAAAGTGGAGGTAATGATATTTAAGGCAACAGAGGCATAGGCCTGGGGATTAAATCAGATAAAGATTATGAATCGCTTACCCCAGCGAGAGGCTCACTCTGCCCCAAACTCCAGAAGAGAAGTTCGGGTGTTGGAGGAAAAGAGGGCATTAATGCTTGGTGAGATCATGCTGTTGCTTCCTAAGCATTGTTTTATCTGAGCACTACAACCACCCTGGGAGGTAAAAATCATTCCTCTACTTTACTGATAAGGAAACTGAATCCCAGAGAAGAGCCATGGGCCCTTATCACATAGGAAGGGCAGAGGGAGGGTCAGTGAGATTTCACCCATGTCTGTAGGTGACCAGAGCCCAGGGCTCTTGCCTCCACAAAACCTCCAAGATGAGCCTTTGTGTATCAGGAGCGGGTGCTGGCCACACCTACTTCCTCCCTGCTTTGAGCTTCCAATTCCATCTGGCTTGCAAGCTGCGTGTATTTGTTTCTCCTCCTCAGAGCTCCCTCTCCACTAGGACAGCACTTAACGCGTTGTATTATCGTCGACTGTTTGCGGGCATCTCTCCCCCGCTTGCTTCTGAGTGCTTCGAATCACAGAGTCTCAGATCTGAAAGGATCTTGAGAGTGTGAATTGGTGCATGTGTTATCTCTCAATGGAGTATTTGCATGTCTTGCTGAGGAACAAAGAGTGGGAAGAGAAACTCCAAAATCCTTGTACACTCGTGTCTGGGAGACTGCTGGGTGTGAGGTGGGGGTCTTACGCCCTCCGTGCACATTTGATTAATGCATACAGAGTGAAAAATATCTACCATACAGGGTTGTGGTTGATAAATGAATACGGGAGTGAAAAATACCTGACGTGTAGGGTTGTCCTGAGGCTTAAAGGGCTGACATCTGTAACAATACTGGGCATGCTGGAGTTATTTAGAAAAAGTGGAGCTGGATGGTGAGTTACACCTGGGAAAGAATGCCAGGAGCTTGAAGTTTCATCAACTTGATATGTGACCTGGAGAAAGTCCCTTTACCTTTCTGAGCCTCTGTTTCTCCATCTGTAAATTGAGGACACTGTGTTAGATGACCAGAAAGTTACCCTTCGTTTGCTGGGTTTTTTTTAATGCATATTATATTGCCTACCTTCATTCTCTCCTCTCCCAACACACACACACACACACACACACACACACACACACACACACACACATGCCTGCACACGTATGCCGTTTAAGCTCCAAAATAGCATTCCACTGCCCCTTGGGACTCTTTCTCTTTCATTTCTTTGACCAGAGGCCCTATGAGCTTATTAACCTGTTGTCCATGTTTCTCCCATATCGCTGCTTAGTAAAACAGCAATAACATCACTTCGAATTCATTTTATCAACGAGCGAGACCTGTTTTGTGGGCCAGAGTGTGCTGGCTCTAAATGGAAAGGAGAAGTCATTTCCAGCTTCCTCACTCCATAAGGACAGGGGTTCTGCAGGCTGCCTTTGCACCAAGACAGAAAGAACATCTATCTTCACAAATGTAGGCAACACTGTAGAGGCAGCCCTTCAAGGGACAAGTGAAAAAACCTTCCATTCCAAAAGTAGCAGGGAGGCTGAAAAATAAAAATTCCTCCTAGAACAGGAACAAAATCACACTTCAGGGTCACTTTCAACTTCACAATTCTAGACATTGAGATTCATAGAATTTCAGATTCTAAAGTTATGAGTGAATGTGTATGATGAGTTGATTCTAAGCATCTATTAATTCTGAAATATCCTATGACTTCATGATTCAATTTTTCTGTAAGACTAGGGCCCCTAATTATATGATTTTCAGAATTCTATTGACCCAGGGTAAGAGCTTTTCAATTAGCATGTGTGTCAGAAACACCTGGGAAGATGGGTAAAAGATGAAAATTCCTGGGCTTCCATCGTAGAAACTTAACTTCAGTCCATGTGGGACCAAGAGCAAGAATCTGAAAGTTTTTGACAAGTTCCCCCACCCCCAGCAGTTCTGAATAGGAGTGAGCCACTCTTTGACATACAGTTTAGGGATTCTATAATTCTGTGATTCTAAAATGGCCTTCTGTTTATGATTCTAGTATTCTGCAACCCAGTTATTCTATTTCCATATGCCTAAGGAGAGGGTTCTGTGGTGTAAAGACTGTCCTTCTGACCATGGGTTTCACAGGGAAAGGGGAAAGGGACCAAGCACCACAGAGTGAAGGGACACTCCAGAAGAGGACTTTCCCAAGGACATGGAAAGCGAACTTCAGTGACACACTGATTGTGTCCAAGCAGGTCTAGAGCTGGGACTTGAAAATGAGGGTGCTTGGCTGGGAGTGTTGGCTGGCTGTAGGGAGTCATGATCAGAGAAGAGTTTCTGCTTGACAAGGACATCCAAATGAGTCCCAAAGAGTTGGAAAGACTAAGGCTGGGGAAAGGGAGACAGAAGTCACAGCAGAGAGCTTAAAAAAGAACCAGAATCAAGAGAGGAAAGATTTATCACCAAACCTCCTCCCTTTGAAGGAATGGGGGTGGGGGATTGCAGACTGGTGCGCAGACATGAAAATGTAAGCTTCTGGGAGGCTGCAGATGAGAGAGCGATAACCGTGCAGGGATATCCCTGCGCACAGTGTGGGCTGGGAGAGGACTGCTTTGACATGCTAATGAGTGCCTGGATTTGGGAGGGTGAGGATGGCATGAAGGGTGGCAGAGAACCTCTGAGAAGCTGGTGGGCAGATGCTGGGCTGAGGTAGGGGCTCTAGGATAGAAAGGGCTCCCCTGGGGAGTTTCCACACAGACTCCAGGCACCACCAATGAGGCAGGGTGCTAGGACTTCTGCAGTTTCCCGAGTGGAACAGGAGTCATCAGGTTGGCCTCTCTAAAGAGGAAAGAATAGATAAGCAGGAAGTCAGTGACTCTGATAGTGACACAGTTTGCCTACATGCAGGCATGGGGTAATGACACTTATGGCTGCACACACACACACCCCTGCTATCCCACACTATCACAGTGACACATGTGCCAGTCCACAGATACACTTATGTCTGCACCCTTACCATTGATGATGACACAGCACTGCACTATTTCACACTGATGGTAACACCCTACCTTCTGAGGCATCCCTGGTTAACAGTACCACACGGGTACACATTGTTACAGTAGTCTCCTACCTTTTGGCACCAGGAACCAGTTTCATGGAAGATAATTTTTCCATGGGTGGAAGGGTAGGAGATGGTTTCAGGATTATTCAAGCGCATTACATCTCCACCTTAGATCATGAGGCATTAGATTCTCATAAGGAGTGTGCAGCCTAGATCCCTCACATGTGCAGGTTACAGTAGGGTTTGTGCTTCTGTGAGAATGTAATGCTATTGCCTATTTGACAGGAGGAGGAGCCCAGGCAGTGATGCGAACAATGGGGATGATGCTTGGCTTACTGGCCACTCACCTCCCTCTGTGTGATCTGGTTCCTAACAGGCCGTGGACTGGTACTGGTCAGCAGATTACACAGAAACAGTGACATGTCCCCAGAGCCTTTGTTTTTGGCAGTCTATGTAAATGATGCCTCTCTGTGGTTGTAGAGTACACAGCCTATACGGCTGTGGTACTTTTTCCTTACATCTAAACTCTTACACCATGTCGTTGACATATTCTGCTCTAACAACAATCCACTTAGCTCAATACCATCAAATGCTAATTCACACTGGCATAGAATCATTCCATACCAGGAGGGATACACCACCAGAGCCATACCTGCCCTACTGCACACTGATGATTGCACACAGCACTGTGTCACCCTGCTGCCACACTCCCACCTGCTTGGCCCCACACTGGTGGGCACCCAAATGCACCATTGCACGCCAATGGGTTTGCCTTCACATCATTTCATGTTGAAGGAGGCACGCTAGGATTCTCATATCACACCTTCACAGCCATGGCTCCCTGGCTATGTCAGTGACGAGGGGGAAGGCACTCTCAGATGAGCAATGTGGCCTAGAGCTCTGCTCTGAACACCACCCCCCACAGTTGTTTCTGCTTCTGACACAAGTCCAACCTTTCAAACCAAGACCAACTCTGCCCCTCCAGGCTCAAGCTAGAATAGCAGGATGTGGAGCCAGTGGCTGGAGCATTTGAATGTTTCTCTGCACCCAGCAGCACAATTCCTACAAAGTCAGGACCAGCCAGCAACCTCCAGATCAGAGCTGGTGCCTGGCACTCCCCCCCACACCTCCTCATCTCCACATGGCATCCAGGGTGCCCTTTGGACTGAGGCAACTGCAGGGAAGAAATGAGCTGACCTTTGGACAGCTGCCCTATGCGAGCTATTCTCACTGATAGTCACATTTATGGTCTGTGACTGTTGTCATTCCTCACACATTGTTCCTGGATCCTCACACAAAGTGCTAACATTAGCTCTCTTGATTGGCTTCCCAGTGAACATTCAAGGCATATATACCTATCGTTTTATGAATCTGTTCAAATCTGGCCCTCTTCTCCTGACTCCAGGGCTCAAAAACAAAAGAGGAAATTCAGCACCAGCCAGGATAAGACACCTGAAGCAGAGCCACATTTATATTTTACCAGGTGACTCTTGGATGCTGTCTACAGAGCAGGTTGTGCACGGACCTGAGGCTGGGCCTCTTTGCACTTGGGCTGGAGTAGAGATGCAGGAGATGAAGGAAATGCTGGCAATGAACCTGGCATGAGGACCCTGATCTGAGTGTGAATTCATGGCAGGTTTTCTTTTCTTTCTTCTTCTTCTTCTTCTTTTTTTTTTTTTTTTTTTTTTTTTTTGTGAGAAACTGGAGAACAGGGAAGACTATAAATGTCAATGTAAAAAAATATCCACAGAGCAAAAGTTACATTTCCATAGGCTGTGGGATGTGTCAGGAGAGAAACAGCCCCATGTGGTAGAAGGACCACAGAGCTCAGTGTCAGGGAAGTCTGGGCTGGAACCCTGGCTCTGCCAAAGACTCACTTTATCTCCCTGGGCCTCAAGTCTTCCATCTTGTAAATAGGAGTTTGTGTAAGTTAAATGAGAAAAATTAATACAAATTATATAAAGCACCAAAGTTAACACCTGAGACATAATGAAAGCTCAGATACTTGCCATGATTTGTAATATTGGAATCATTAGGAAATGCTTACATTTAGCAACTTTTCTTCAATAATAGTAAGTACTTAGGAATCACGTCCAGGCTAACAATGCTGAATAAGGAGCAAGTACTTATATCTTTACCTTCTTTCTTTGATGGAAAGCAACAGCTAATGTGTCATGGTTTCCCCCTAATTTTTCAGCAAGATGAAGCCACCAAAACTTGGCTGAGTTGTCTTTCTATTCACCAGTAAGATTTTCTGCAGCTAGACATGGTTCATGTCAGCTCATGCAGTTTTTATAGACTCAAAGAAGCTTGGGTTCAAAGAGGACTTTAGCTGTCACCTGGACCATCCTTCAACCCATCTGCCATCTTCCAGGGATGGCCAACCCGTGCCCTCACATGCTACAATCCATGCTGCGGCTGGACAGCTCCTATTGTTGCCTGCTCTTCCTCTTTGCCTCTGCCTGCTTCTCTTCACCTTTCCCCCATTGCTCTAACTCTACCTTCAGCTGTGGAAATAGCAACTCTTTCCTTGCAATGGTTATTCATCCATTCAGCAAGCATTTCCTTAGCACCTTCTTTGTTAGGCGCCTGACTAAATATCGGAATTATTGATTAAGCAGGACTTGCTGGCCCTTCAAGGGCTAATGCCCCCTCAATGTTTTCTCCTCCAGGTGAAACATCCTCAAATCTCTCAACCTTCCCTCATTTGACCTGATATCCTACCATCAAACCACCCCCTTTTCAAGCTCAACATATATGAACTTGTCAAAGCCCATCTTTAACAGTGGTGCCTAGAACTGAGTTCAGTATTTTCCTCAAACTGAAGTTGAATTTTCAGCCCAGCTTGGGCAACATCCACATGAAAAGCAATACCAGTTGTGGAAAACCCCCAAGTGTAAATACAGTACTGCCCGCCAGGCCCCATTTACTGAACATGTACTTGAAGTACAAGAAGAAAGAAGGAGAGAGGAGGACTGTGACTCTTGAAATGAGATGATGTCAGATCTCTCTGCCTAGAATTCCCCTCAGGCATTAGTGGCAAGTCAAAGCCACTCTGATCAAACACGCTCCCTTGACCCCCTCCTTTACTGTCTGCCCCAAGGAAGGAAGAACAATCAAGAATGAACTTGTTGATGACTGGACATAGCCCTAAACAGGAAACTAAACCAGAAAGGAAGGACCTTCCTTATACAAAGCCCCTCAAGTCTACCAACAGCCTCTGAGTTATGGGGGTCCACATCTTTAAAAATCTTGCTGTGATCATGTATGAAAGAATGTTCCCTTTAACTGGAACAAAATTACACCTTCTTCCTTTCCCAGATCCTGTCTCTGCATTTCTTGCTGTTGTCCCCTTGGAAGGAAGCCATCCCCTTATAGAAGCAGAAGTCCTTTCTACTCTGACATACCCCAATTGATGCAGAAACTCCTACAAATCTTTCAAAGGCCTGGTGCAAGGCCCCTCCTCTCTGAAGTCATTTTCCTACAATTCGAATTGGATTAAAGGAAGCAGTTGAGAGGCAAAAGATGGCAGGCAGAATAGAGAGGCTCATTAGGAGAGAATTAAAAAAAAAAAAAAAGGAAAGAAAAGATGATTGGGGAGAAGAAAAGCCTGGGGTGGAAGAAGATGCTGCTGTGCCCCTTGGAAGTTCCTTTTCTTCTCTGGGCATAAGAGGGAAAGAAACAGCCTTCCAGAATGAACTTTTCTGCAGGATTCCTATTTGACAAGATAAAGGATCTCGATGGAATTGGGGAGTGACTTGCCTAAGATCCACTGCAATTTTGCACCAGACTTCTCTCTCTGGTCCACAGTAGAGGGTTCCTGACCCCTCATGACGGACTTACCCACATCATCCATTGGCATATCTGGAATGCTCTTGTGGCTGGACGCTATGCTGAAGGGCCGGCTGCAAACATGATCTGGCTGTGGTCCAGTCTTGGAGCTGCTTGTAGGCAGGAGATGAGCAAACAGATGGAACAAGGGTCACTGAAACAGGGGTTTGTCTAGGAATGGCAGGTGCCAGGACGAGTGTGACCATTCTGCTTAGAGAAAACGAGGAGAGCTTTCCCGAAGAGGTGGTATTGGAGTTTTGCTTTAAGGAATCCTTCTTCTATCCCTTGTCCCCCCACTTGTCCAAAGTGGCAAGCTTGTGGTCTTCCCAGCTGTGCTAGGACTTGGGTGGGAGTGTGCTATCTGTCAGGGGGAGGGAGGCAAGGAAGGGTGCAGGAAGAAGAGAGTGGAGAGCTAAAGCAGGAGAAAGAAAGGCGGGAGAATGGGAGAGGGAGACCCAGAGACCGAGAGAGGGAGAAAAGGGAGGAGGACCGAGAGGAGGAGGGGAGAGAGGAGGAGAGGGGAGGGAGACCGTGAGAGGGAAGGGGGGAGAGGTGTTTGAATTTCCCATCTGGAAGGGGAGCGGTAGCACGTCAGGAACTGGCTGAGGGGCGTGATTGGAGGGCGCCTTCGGCAGCCGCCGGCGGCAGTAGCCGCGGCCCCAGTTACGCGAGGCGGCGGCGGGAGCTGAAATAGCAGAAGGAGCCGCCTCGTTGAGTCCGGCCGGAGCCCTGCGGTGGCTCAGACGGTTGCGGGGACCGCCAGGTCGGTGCCGGCCGCGGGCCGGGAGGGCGGAACCGGGTTATGGGCAACAGGGACCTGGCTTTCGCTTCGAGGCCATAGGGCAGCCCAGGAAGCTGGGGGATATGGTTTTCGGGGAGACAGCTCCCCAAGACTGCCGGGGCGCTGGAATGGGCGACTGCGCGGCAGCGGCGGCGACCCTCCGGGGCGCGCGCGTCGTGGTACTGAAAGGACAGCTCCTCTCCGGGGGGAAGCGAGCGGGTGGAGGGAAGGTAGCGCAGCAGTAGCAAAACTGTGGGGAGCCCGGAGGCCAGGGACCCCTCGACAAAAGCCTGAAACAGCCTGGCTCCTGGGGAGCCGGTACCGCCCCGAATGCGGCGGGAGACTCAAGTCTGAACCTAGAGAACAACTTCGAGCTTGCGGGGCTTGGGGTGGGGACAGCAATCTAAGCTGCCTCTGGCTGTGCGTAAGGCCAAGCCCGCGGGGGCCCTCTTCACCCTGAAGTAAGGGGCCGCCCTCGAGGGGTACAGTGTGTGTTCCGGGAGTGAGTCAGAGGGCGACTGGGGGGCGGGCAGACCGAAGGTGGCGGGGAGGAGAGCCTTACACATCGACTGGGGGGCCTGCGGCGACTGTTTGTTCCTCCCAGAGGAGCTGAGGCTTGGGCAGCACACGTCCGCTGGCCGGGGTCACAGGGAATGTCTCTGCTCCGTCTCTTGCCAGGCCCACTCCGCCCCCTCCCTCAGCAAAGTTTGAGACCTGGCTGAGTCTTGGGGTTGGAGCTACGTATGTTGGGGGAAGGGGAGATCTCAGTGGCTAACCCAGAGCTCCAGAGCAGAGCTGCTGGGTGTGTTGTTTTATATGGGAGCCCGAGAGAGGGGCGCCTGTATTCCCGTGCTCTTTTGGTTGGGGGAACTGCCAGCCCCCACCACTTCCGCTTTTCAGCCAGAGCCTGTCCCTTCCTCCCCCCTGCCCCTGCTCTCCTCCCCTGCCCCTCCCCCAATGCTTCTGCCTTCCAGGGGCGTGGGATGGGGATGGGGTGGGTTGCAGAGTGACATCCCTGTTTCTCCCACCACCATTAGAGTACGGTCCCCTGCAAAAAGCAAATAAGTGTTGAACTGAGTTGTGGTGAATATAGCCCAGACTTGAGCCATAAAAACAGAAAAGCAGCCACAAGGACAACTATTGCAGGTGCTGGAGTCCGCTTCTCAGATGGCAGGGCCCAGTCCCGAAAACCTCCAGGCTCAGATGATCCAGCCTGAGCAGGTGTCTCCGTTGCCTCCGGGCTGGGACAGACTTGGAGGGCGTGGGAGAGAGGAAGCTGAAGACCCGCCCTGGGTTCCCAGAGCGCTGACAGAACCGAAACCTGGCGGCGTTTCAGCAGCACCCCTCCCCCGCCTGGGCCTGTCTCCCCTCCCCCAGCCCAGCATCCCCACCACCCTTCCCGCTCAGGGATAGACCAAGGCTTCCCGCAGAACCGCTGGGGAGCGCCTCCTGGCGGCCCGGCCGAAACCTTCAACTGCAAGCAACCTGCCGGACCTCAACACTCCTACAGGCATATAGCAAAATATCTGACACCCACACCTGCATTCACGCCCAGACTCAAGATGTCTAAGTTCAGAGTTACATAGGCAGGATCATATTTTGAACCACAGCACACTCTCATACACTCGCTGATACACAACCTTAAATTCAATTCAGCAAATATGTCCTGAGGATCTAACCTCTGCCAGGAGATCAAGTGGATTCTGGGGACAAGGGAAATGAAGAAGAGACAGGCCCTGTTCTGAGAAGCGCTCAAAGTGACCAGTAAGGGAAAGACACATAGAGAGATAGACCATGAACTGGAGGTAGGCAATACTGACCTAGAAAGTGCCGTGTGTTTCAGAAGAGGAAGACACTATCACATCTTGGCAAGGAGACTGGGGAAATTTCATGGAGAAAGTGATCTTTGGAAATTAATACTGTTGTCATTGACAATGACAGGTAGTAAGTATTGATCACGCACTTGTGTCAAGCACTGGACTGAGCACTTTGTATTATGTCATTCAGTGTTCACAACATGCCGTTGGACATTGGTATTGTTCTTTCCATTTTATGGATTAGAAAACATTGAGTCACCTGCCCAAGGTCATTTAGTAAGTGGTGGAGCCAGGATCTGAACTAGCAGAGATGAGGTTAAGAGGCTCCAAGTCTGTGAGAACAGGATGCTCAGATGCCTAGGGATTTTCAGAAAGAATATATTTGGGGGTCCAGTTGAAGCAGAGCCACATGTAAAGGATGGGAAATGAGTCTCATGGAAGGTGGGTACTAGACTGTGCAGGACTTGAAGGTCAGTATAAGGACTCTGATTGGTTTAACAAAGCCATGGGGAGCTATTGCAGGGTCTGTTTGCATGAGCAAATCTGCCCTCTAGGAAGATTAATCGGGCAGCCATGTGAGGTGGATGAGAGCTGAGATGGAGGGAGACAGAGATTATACACAAATCCAGGACTTCTAGGCCCCAGACCAAGGCATCAGCCACAGTGAGGGAGAGGAAGATGGGGCGTAGCAAACATTGTGAAGCTATAAGCTTCAGATTTCTTTCTCTGCACTCCATCTCAATTGTTCTCACCAATTCCTTGCCTGGTCTGATGTCCAGCACTTACCTCCCCAGACAATTGAATGCTGTTAGACCAAATTCTGGGACTCTCTTTTTCTCCACCCAGCCCCAGAATGGTGTCTGGCAGAAAGTAGGGGCTCAGACCATATTTATAGTCTAAGTGAATGAATGAATAAATGAATTATGAGGAAATTACTGGTTTTAATATGTTCAGTTGAAGCAATTGGAACAAACCATGCCAGGGGGAGAAAGATGGGTGGGTGGGAGAGACAAGGATGCAATGGATCTTTGAATAGATTGATTTGCGATTATCCATATGACAATATCCAGGAGAGAGTTAAATGTGCATGTTGATGAGGGGAGAGACAAATCTTTATAGCTAAATAAGCACTAAACCAATAGGAATAGATGAGATTCCCAAAGGAGACAGTAGGGGAGGGGTGCACCCTGGAAGAAGGAGGAGAGGAGTATTTACTGGGAGAACAGATATGCTTTAAAGGAAAGGAATTAGCTAAGAAAAGAAAGAAGACCTGTCTGGGAAGTAGAATGAAGACCACAAGAGTGCTGTGTCATGGAATTTAGGAGGAGATTCAAGAAGGCTGGGGAAAAAATGGTAGGAGAGAGTCACCACTGGCCTCTGGTGCTACAGAGGGATGGGGGGAGGAGGCCGGCTCCTGGATCTAGCACTCAGAAGCCACCTGACTAGGGGAGTTTTAGAGCTATGTAGAGGCAGCAGATCTCTGGTCTCACAGAGAGGTACAACCACGTGGAGACCTCCTCATCATAAAATCGGAGGGTAGGGATTAAAGGAAATGTAGGGTTCAGAGAAAGAGGTTGAGGAGGGAGGGGTTAAAAGTGACCTATGCAGAGGAGACTGAAGATGTGGGGAAGAAGTGATGGATGGATTAAGGGAAGGTGTAAAGAGAGAAAAACCAGAGCCCAGCCAGATGGATTGGCTTCAGGTAGAAGGAAGGGGCTTCTTCCTCAGGAGCTAGGAGGAGGGGGTCTTATAGGAGCTACACTAGCTGGCCTTAATTGTTTTGATCATTATATCCACCATTTAGTAAGCACCCATTATGTGCAAGTACATTCCATAGAGTGCCTCCAAGTTTTCAAAGTGCTATTATAATTCTTATTTTATAAGGAAGACTGACGAGTTTAGGTCAATTACTAACTACTACCACACAGCTAAAAAGTGGCAGGCTTAGGATCTGAGCCAGGTGTGCCTGATCACAGAGTGCATTCCCTTTACGCTGACACGAGTAGGAGGAAAGTCACCTGCCTCAAGGGAGGAGTAGTAGTAGCTTGGGCCTTACGAAATGAAGAATTGGTTAGGGGAGTCTAGACAGGGTACAGAAACTTGGGAAGCTCTGCTAAATAATCCCCAAAGGCTGAATAGGAGCCACTGAATGCAAGAGAGATGTCACCGCTGAGAAGAGTCAGCCTTGGGCAGTAGAGGGATGGTAGTGGTAATCAATGGCTGCTGAAGAACTGCATGCAAACATTGTGGATGGATTAAAAGGAGGAGATAGTTTGGTAATAGAGAAATGGCATGTTAAGTCTGAGTGGTGCCCATGGGGCACCTGAGAGGTGTCCAGGAAAATGTATTGTTTGACTTATTTATTGCCTCTTTCCCTACACCCATGTGCATGCACGTGCACACACACATACACACACTTCAGACATAATCTGCATGAGGGCAAGGCTTTTTCTGTACATAGACTGGAATGTAGTAGGTGCTCAATTCATACTTGTGGCATGAATGAATATTGAGCATAGATAAGATGTAGGTGTCATCAGTGTCTGTGACCCTAGAATGGATGAGTTCCCCAAGGGAAAGGTTAGAGAAGAAAAAGAGGCAGGGTCCTGGAGAAAAAGCTTACTTAAGAGACAGGAGGAAGAAAAGAAGCCAGTAAAGAAGAGGGGAGGGGAGGGATGGGGTGTGGGGAGGAAAGAGCATGTCACAGAATCAAGAGAAGAGGGGGCTTTGAGGGTACAGTGGGGTATGGTCTGCAGTTCAAATGTTGCTGAAATAATCCAACAGAAGCATGGGAGGAAAGGGTCTGGAAGATCATCTGGTCCAAGAGAGACTTGCCAGAGTCACCCAGCAAGCTAGGATCTGGAGCCCAGGTGGCCTGCCAACCAATCTGAAACATCTCAAATTAGAGTCCTGCATCCTCCACCACCACCTGGTAATTCCTTGAGCTCTGTATAAACACAAAGTGGGAACCTAAGAGTTCCTGAAATCATTTGATTATTAAATCATTCATTTCATATTCTTAGAAAAGAAGTCTTTTCACAATGTCTTAAATCATATGAAAACATCTTGACTAAGCAACCTTTAAGCTCAAAATTCTGGGTCAGGTGGGTGGGTTCCCTTGTATTTCCTGGAAAGCCCATCCCTTCTGGGCTCTTCTCCACAGATGCATAGTCAGCAACAGCTAACATTTTATGAGCTCCTGCTACACCCCAGGCATTTAACCAGTATCATCTCTTCTCCTTCAAAAATCAGTACAAGAGTAGGCTTAATACTCACCCATTTTGCAAGGAACAAATTGAAGCTTTCCCAAGGACTCACAACCAGTTAGGACGGGAGCCAGGATTTTGAACTGAGTATGTCTGGTACCAAAAGCCCTGGGGATTTCTTTTCCTACTACAGCATGAATTTCATGACTTTCTCTCCCCAAGACAACCTATCAGGCAGTCTAATCACATGGATAAGCTCTTGGGCCCAATATTATGAAATAATCTCAGTCTGCTGATAGGATTTCTCATTTTAAGAGAAATGAGGAAAATCTATCAACAAAGAGCCAGTGACATTGAACTCAACCTGGTTGCAATATCCGCCCTGGTTGCTCTGCCACCATATCCCCAACCCCTTTTTCTTCCTAGCAAATCAGAAAGACCCCAAGTCTTTATGTGTGGGACAAAAGGCTTTGGAGAATAGGCTTGGCCTTACCTGACCATCATGCCACTTCACACTTTGGATAGCTCATGGATGTCCCTACCTACATCTAAAAGATTAGTATCAGCTTTATGTCTGCCAAAGAACCAGTGGAACTGAATGATTAAAATAAAAGAAACTCTCCAAGAACTAGAGCAGTGGGGCTCAGATGATCAGGGGTGTGGGGGGAACATGAAGAGAAAAGCCAAGGGTAGGGGTTCTAGACCCCACAACTACCATTGGAATAGCTCCACTTTCACATATTAAGATTTAGCATATCGAGATTCCCATTATGATTTTATTTGAAGAAAATCTTCTCAGGCAAAAAATAACAGTAAAAGTCTAATAAAAACTGAAAGTTGGTATTTAGGGAGAAGCGAAGGATACTAACATTAGCTGAATGCCCACAAGGCCCATACTAAGTAGTTTAAAGGCCCTACACTTCCCAAAGCTTACAGTGTCTCCCACGTGCCCATCTATAATTCAAAATAAAAATCAATATCAAGCTATAAACACAAAACTTATATGTATGCTGCACTAAAAATAACTTATTTCTCCATTTGTCAATTCACAAAAGTCTGGATATGTTTATCCAAGCTGGCTGTTCTCATTTTTGCATGTACCTCTGCTTTGTGATGGTGATCGCAGGCCCCGGGAGGTTGATCCAGTGGCCCAGGCGGGATTCTCTCCAGTCTCCAGCCCTGGGAAAGGTGGCATTGCCATTCCTCTGTTACAGAAGAGGAAACTTGGGGCTGGAGGAGGTTCAGTACCTTGCTGAAGGTCACGTGACAAATCAGAATGAGGGTGGCATTACAACCCAGTTCTGCCTAACTCTTAAGTTCCAGGCTCTTTCCCGTACTTCTGGCTTCAATCAAATTCCAGCCTTCAAGATGAAGGTTTTTTTTAATAGGCATCAAACAGCTTTAAAAAGAAGCTGTTTAGCCACTCATATGTGTTACCCAGTACTGGGAAAGACCTCTATTCCGTCTCCTCTGCACTGGCTACCAGGGCACCGAGTCTTGGCCTCTAACGAAGCCTGAACCAGGTGAGGCGAGGCTGCCCATCTGTTCGACTAACGCCAGCGCCCCACCTGTGCGAGGCCTCTAGTGTCTGAGCCCCAACTCCTCTCTTGCAGGTCGGCACATCCCCGGGAGCCAAGCCAGGCCAGCCTGAAGCGCTGCATGCACATTTGGCCGTGAGCTAGTGCACGTTAACCCGAGCCGGTGCCATGGACTTCGTCATGAAGCAGGCCCTGGGAGGTGAGGCCCTGGTCCCCCACCGCCATCCGCCCACTGGTCCCACTCAGGGGGGACGGGGCCGCGTGGTTCCTCACTCTGTGCCCTGCCTCCTCACCCCCAGCTGACCCTACCGTCTCCCTCCTCACCCCATCCCCGTAGGGGCCACCAAGGACATGGGGAAGATGCTGGGGGGAGAGGAGGAGAAGGACCCCGACGCGCAGAAGAAGGAGGAGGAGCGGCAGGAGGCGCTGCGGCAGCAGGAAGAGGAGCGCAAAGCCAAGCACGCGCGCATGGAGGCCGAGCGGGAGAAGGTCCGGCAGCAGATCCGCGACAAGGTCAGCGCCGCCACCGAGGGGAGGGCCGTCTGGGCTCAGAACCCGTCCGCTGAAAGCCCCGACCTCGACTCCCGCTTTAGACTTTTGATTCTCTCTGCGCCTCCCCTTCCCGTTAGGCAAATGGGTGTCACAGAACAGACCTTCCTTGCAGGATCTTTACGGGGATTAAATAAGATGAATGCACACAGCAAGTACTCCCTCCTGTTTGCTGCTAGGGGTCCACAGTCTCGTGCCAGAGACACCTGGGGTAGAATAAGTTTGGAATTCAGAATCTGGGAATGTTAGAAAAATACCACCATGCCCTGAACACCTGGCGCTGTGAAAACTCACTCCCAGAGGGTTTGGGCTGCCACCTATGCCAAACAGCTCCATGCAAGTCTGGTAGCTCCATGCAGTAAATCAAGACAAATCAAGACAAGTAGTCTTACTACTTATAAAGCAGTCTTATGTACTGAAACTAGCCTACTAAAAGTAGGGCTCTCTGCTTAGAGCCTATAATAAATCAAGCCCTTACATAGTTCAAGTGAAGTTTTGTCAACGAAATTTAGCTCTAAATATTTGGGAACAGTTGAGATCTTTGTGGATTTCAAAAGAAGTTACTAGGCCCCCTTGAAGGGCAGGCACCCTTATCCCCACCTCATGGGGGGGGGGGGGAGAATTAAGGTTCAGAAGTTCTCATAAGCAACCCCCACCAGCCTGCATGGCCTTGAGACCAGGCCCTGCCTTTACTCATGTCTGCGCTCACCTCCCCAGTACGGGCTGAAGAAGAAGGAGGAGAAGGAGGCTGAGGAGAAGGCAGCCCTGGAGCAGCCCTGTGAGGGGAGCCTGACACGGCCCAAGAAGGCCATCCCTGCTGGCTGTGGTGATGAGGATGAGGAGGAAGAAGAGAGCATCCTGGACACGGTGCTCAAATACCTGCCCGGGCCACTGCAGGACATGTTCAAGAAGTAACCGGCCCTCCTGCCCCATCCCTACTCCACCTATTACTATTTTCTTTTCTTTTCTTTTCTTTTTTCTTTTCATTAAGTCTCAATTCTGAAGGGGAAAACCTCAGTTGGCCTCTGCCCCCCTTCCCTGGCCAGGGGCTTCTCCAACTTAGCGCTCCCTCACATACCCCTTCGCCCCAGGGTACCCAGATCCATCCTACTCCCAAGTAGCTTGAAAAAGGGAAGGCAGCTTTCCCTTTCCAGGGGGCATTGAACCCAGGGCTATAGGCACTGGAGGCCCCTCAGGAAGACTAAAGTCTATGTTAGTGTGGTAATCCCCATACATTCCTCCATGCTCCCCACTGCCAGGAGGACCACTGTCCCCAGCCAGCCAAAGTTATGACACATTCCAGCCCTGCCCAGCATGCTGACCTTTGGCCTCTGACCTCCAGGTCAGGGCAGGGGCACTGAGTAGCCTGGCTCTTAGAAAGGAAGTCAGGGTAAGCCTGCCCGATGAGGGCCCAGCCTGAGAGGTCCAGAATCTGGCTAGGCTGGGGTCTGGGCAGGAGGCTGGGATTCTTCTTCTTCCCTCTCCTTGGCGACACCCAGCCCAGGAGCACCCCCTTCCCCAACCCTTAACTAGAGAGGCATGGCCCTTGCCAAACTGGTCCCTCCAAATGGATCCTATTCGGACTTTAGCTCATTTGTGGAGGAGCCCCAGGTTAGGGCAACACCTTGTTCTCTCACATCCCACTTAGGTCCTGGAGCCCCACTGCCAGGCTGGGTCCAGCTCTCCCAGCCAAGGGGCTTCCCAGGCCTCCCCAAACACTTGGAGCCATTGGGCAGCAATGGTCTATGCTATGGGATCCCCCATTGGTGTGGCCAGGCTGCCCCCATTTCTATCCAACCCTCTTCCCCACCCTGTCCTGTCCATGTGCTTCCAGGGCCCCCATGGTCCCCAGGAGGATCCTTCCTGGCCAAAGCCCCAAGCCATTGGGAGAAGCCAATTTCCATTTGACAGAAGGTATCCATCCATTCATCTCGTTGGCCAAGAACAAACTCTCCTCTGGGATGTGTGGGACTGGCATTTCTCCTCCTTCCCCCAAGTTACCAAGGCTTCCTGCTCTGTCAGTTTGACAATGGTGTTGGGAAGGGGGAGCAAGTGATGAAGGAAAGTACATGTCCATGCACGTGTGATAATGCATGGCAGAGACTGCATCAGCAATTGTGTGTCCAGGGACTATGTGTATATGTGGATGGTTAGAGTGTATATATGGTCTTGAGATTGTGTGTGTTTATATTAGTCATCATAGCTATGACTTATGCTTGTTTAAGATGGTGTATTTTAGTTGAGACTGTGTCATATGTGTGTGGTAGCCATCTCATCTGTGTTTAGAAATTGCATGTGATAGCTTGTATATGCATGCGTTTTTAAAACGCATGTGTTTCAGAAGTGATAGGTATATGTTAGGTGTTGTAGAAATGTGTTTGGGAGACTTGTGAGATGTGCTAAGGTTGTTGTGTGCATGTGTATGGGTCTGAAAAGGCAGTTGTGTGCATGGATGTGTGCTTAGGAAGACCTTCTCACAGGTAAGATGCCCCTGTCAACCTTGAGACCATTGGTCACAGGTGGCCACATCCGATAGGAGAACTTGTCCTTGGCCTAACCTCCCACCCTTGGGGGGTTCCTGCCTGAGGTCCTCAGAATCCCACTGGGACACACCCAGGCAGTGCCCCAGGAAGCCATGCTGGCCCCCACCAGGGCCTATCCCAAAAGCAGTGGCCAGGGAGGGGGCGTCTTGCCTGCCCCTGAAGCCTCTGCTCCATTGGCCCCGTTTGCATTCTGTGGGTTTTCCATTTTAGTGGATTTATGCTTTTATTTCAGAGAGAGACATGTGTCTTCTCTGTCCGTTTCCAATAGTTAAAGCCATATCAGTTAGACTGCAATACTTTAAAGATGAAACAAAACAATCCACATGTTTAGGGAACCAGAAAAATCCCCTGGTCTGTCCCTTCTATGGGGAGCAGGGCCTCTGTAGCTCTAGCTCCCTGGACTAACCTTCCTTCCCTGCCCTTCTCTTCCCCATGTGCCCTCTGTTGGCCCCTAGGGACCTGTGTCTGTTCTGTGCCTGTGTCTGTGATGGGGAGCCATCTCGCACCCCTGTTGTCTGCTCCATTTATGTCCATCATCCTGGGCGGGATGGTCATTCTGAAGAGCCTGGGGGCCCTGGGCCAGAGACAGACAGGGCCCAGTCCAGGGGCCCTAGGCCTCCTTAGATCCTATGTGTGACCCTTGTTTGGACATAGGGGTGGATGTCAAGTTTTCACAGAGGTCTCACCTTTGACAGGGGCCCTCAAACCTCAAAGGTGATGCCAGGGCATAGAGAGTGCCCAGTGGGTATCCAGGACCAAGGCCCAGGGAGTTTCATATAAGCAAGAGAACCCAGCCATCCAAGATGGGGCTTGGGGACACCAGACCTTCAGTGAGCATCCCTGCTGATCTCTTCAGGCCCTCTGGACCCCCAGAGTAGGTTCAGAGCTTTTCAGTCCCACCCCAGGGCC
Source organism: Loris lydekkerianus (assembly GCA_963574355.1). NCBI lineage: Eukaryota > Metazoa > Chordata > Mammalia > Primates > Lorisidae > Loris > Loris lydekkerianus. Next base: position 25,357 of record CAUYPK010033242.1, read on the forward strand.
TTCCAGGCTGGCCATTTATTCTGGGTACACATCTGAACTCCTCCATTCTGCTTCTGGAAAGCAGGGTTTGAGGTCTTTCTGGAGGTGGAGGCAGAGGGAGAATTTCTGCCCAGCATGTACCTGGCTCCAACCACTGCTGAGTGATGACTTTTAGGTCCTGGGAGACGTAATGACTGTCATTTCTAACACAGACCTGACTGTGGGAGCAGCTAATGTATGGCCCAGAGAGGGTGTCTGTGTGCAGCACACTGGCAGGGACACAAAGTCTGTGTGAGATGCTCTAGCACATAGCATGAGGTATGTGTGACCCCTGGGATGGGAGGGGATGAGTATGTCACATACAATGAGGCAGTGTGCATGGACACTTGGTGGGGAGAAGCCCCAGAATTCAGCACACATGACACACAAGGGAAAGATCCCCCAGCAAGGGCAATAGGGAGGAATAGTTACTTGTATATGAGTGGAAAAAAGTACAGAGTGCCAGGGAGTGTGTAGCATCCAGGTGGGCAGGGAAGGCCACTCTGGATTCACCTCCAGAGAGAAGGAAAAAGGCTTTTCTGGATCTCCCTGTTCTGGGCATGTCCTCCACTTCAGGTCCAGAGACTATTCTTATTGCAGAGATGTGTGTGTGCTCTTCCAAATGGAATCAGGAGTCAAAAGGCTCTCCCAGGTGTGTGTGTGAGAAAGAGAGAGGGAGAGAATGGATGGAGAAGAGAGGGAGGAGAGAAATATTACTGCCACCACACCTCTCAGGTAGGGTAGCTGAAGGGCGAAGCAGTCACCCCAGAGATTCGTGGCTGGAGTAAAACAGTAAAACTTTCCGGCCCTTAGAGCCCCTGCATCCAGCTTGCAGGGCTGCGCACCCTCACTGCCCACTTGCTCCATCCTAGGGTTCCATGGGCCCTTGGTAGCTGACAGAGGCTGGGGGCGACTGTCTCAGATGAGGTACGTCTCCCCAGCCTGAGGACAGGCCTCCCACCAGATGTCCCTATCCCAGTCCCCACTCTGGTTGTCCCACCCCTTCACTAGGGTGAGAACGGGAGATGCTTATGTTGGGCCTGAGGCAGGAGTGGGGAGTCCTGGTGAGACCCAGGTGAGACTGACCATCCCGCTCCGTGGGGAACCCCTTTCCCACCTTCGTGCTGTGTCCTTGTTGCTCTGCTTCCTTTAAATGTGTCAGTGCCTGGGGGGAGGGGAGGGGCACCCTCCCCATTGTCCCCCCGAACCTGACCAAAAGCCATGGCTGTTGCTCCCCCCTTTGTATGATGCAAATGCTAAGATGTACGAAACAACCATGACAACAAAGAAAACGACCTTGTACAGCAGCTCTCTGTCTGTCCTCTCTGTACATCGGCGTTACCAGGGCTAAACAAGGCCACCAATTCACTATCGGCACAGACATCCCACAAAACTTAGGAGACCCCACAGAATCTTCAGTCCTGCCCTGGCCTCTGCCAGGACACTGGAAATGACTCCAGAAACCAACCAAGCCCAGAGTCAGGCTGGTCCCCAAGTTCCAGCATCACTCCATCTCTCTGCCTTTCAAAATCTACGCCACAGCCCCAGGAGCTAGGCAGTCCAGGCTGACTCCCCACATCTCATCTCTGACCACTCTTCCACCAAGTTCCTTGGGGTGTGGCATCCTGAGAATACTGCCAGGTCAGATGGGTGGACATTCATCTGTCAATTATTCACTTCCCAAATATTGACAGAAGCTGGGGTCACAGAGAGAGAGGACACCACTCAGCATTCCTTCTGGACACAGACACTTCCCAGGCTTTGTTGAGGAGTCAGGACAATTCCAGAGCCCCCTCCACCTTTCCCCTTGCCCCCAACCCTGCCCTATGTTAGGTCCCATTTCTCTACCCTTGGCCAAGCCCTTCCCATTGCCACAAGCTGTCTCCCAGCCCCACCCCTTGCCTTTTGAATCTCCCCTCCCCTCCAAACCACCCCACCTGCAAGACTCTTCTGTCATTCCCTGCCCAGCACCCTCCAGTGGCCTATAGTCTGGCTTCTGCCTATAGATAACATCCCAGTTCTAGAAATGGCCCTGTGTGATACGATCCCAGTCTGCTGGCCAGACCCACACATATATCTGTGCTCCAAGTACCCTCTGCCCCCACCCACACCATGCTGTTTGGTGTTCTCATATTTTGCCCCTCTGCCTGGGACAGGTGGTGTTCGGCCCCTCCTTGGTGTACTCCTTGAGCTCCAGCTCAAATGCTGCCTCCCGTATGAAGCCAAATCTGATACAGCACTGTCCCCTGCCCAGAGCAGAGTCCATTGCTGCACTCACATGACATCAACATTCATGTCTGAATGTGCAGATAGCAGTAAGTGTGCTTATGGGCTCTTTCACCCAGCAAAATGATCTTGAGTAAGCTACTTAACCCCTCTGAGCATTTGCTCACAAGTAAAATGGGATGATAATCATTGCTCTGACTTTGGCAGTCGTTGGGAAGTAAATGGGGTCCTGCAGGAGCACTCTGAATACCATGAGCCAAGCAGTCAATGGCACCCTACAAGTTCTAAAGGAAGTGATGTTACTGTACCTGGGAGCTCTATAAGGGCAGGCCTGGCTTATGCACTGATCCCTTCCCAGCACCCAGCCCAAGGACCTCAATGCTGACTCAGGGTTCAAAGATCAACAGGCCATCTACATGCAGTCACTTTCCTTTTGGCTCTTTGCACCTTCTGTACAATGAGGGGAGGGTTGCATCCATTAACCCCTCCCTCTTCTATGCTCCAACATCACCCTCCGGCCTGTTCTCTCAGACCTGCCCAGGACCCTGGGTTAGTGCACTGTGGGTAGCTGGTCCTCCAGACTCCCTGAGTCAGAGGGAGCTCCACATGCAATGGGAGGATGCATAATAAATCAGCACAAAAGTATATTTATCATCTCAGTTTCTGCGGGTCAGGAGTCTAGGCACAGTTTAATTGGGTCCTCTGCTTCAGGATCTTTCACAAGGCTGTAGTCAAGGTGCAGGCCAGGGCTGGGGTCTTATCAGAAGGCTTGGCTGGGTAAGGATCACTTCCAAGCTGACATGGTTGCAGGCTCCTGTTGGATTGAGGGCCTCTGTTCCTTTTTGGCTGCTGGCTGGAGGCCATCGTCTGTCCCTTGCCATGTGGGCTCCTCCAGTGGGACAGCTCACAACATGGCAGTTTGTTTCTGTGAAGCATGTAAGCCACAAAGGCAACAGAGAGAATCTGCTAGCAAGATGGAAGGCACATCGCTGTGTAACCTAATCATGGGGGTGCCACCACATTCCCTTTGCTATAGTCTGTGAGTTAGAGGTAAGTCACAGGACCTGCTCACACTCCTGGGGAGGGGATTACAAAAGGTGTGAATACCAGGATAGGGGATCACTGGGGAGTCCTGGAGGCTGCCCACCTCGGAGGCTGAGGCAGATCTCCTCATTCACTACAAAGCACTGGACTAGAGCAAGATCTAAGAGGAGCCTCGGTGGTAGAGGACAAGTCACATAGTAGGGACAGTGGCCAATGGCAGGCTCTCCTTAAGCCTCTGAAAGACTGGGCTCTGAGGGCCTTGCAAGGCTGGGGACTGGAAAGAGAGCATGAGGCTTCTGGCTTCTCTGGAAGTCCATTGATGTGTTCTACCTGGACACCCCTCAGGAAACAATCCAGCCAAATACTCACAGCATGTCACTAAATACAAGAATCCTCTCATTTTTAGTTCTGAAGATCTTCTCCCAAGAGTCCTAATCCTCTCAGGTAAACAGTACTTATTGAGCTTCTATCATGTGCTGGCCACAGTACTAGGCCCCAAGAATACCAGTCTCATGGGCCTTCCTTCCAGGAACTTACCTGCTAATGGAAGAGACAGATGTACAGATAAACACCAATTTCCCACTTCAGCATGTACGGCCATACAGGTAAGCTCAGGTGCTTGATGCTCCCTGGAGGAGGAGGCATCTGAAATGACTCATAAATGAGAAGGAGTCAACCCTGTGGAGTAAGAGGGCACTCCAGGCAGAGGGTCTGGCATGAACAAAGGCATTGAGGAGATAAAAGCAGTGCCACGTAGGTGGTGGGAATAGGATGGAAGAAACAAAGCACATCTGCAGAAATTTGTTGAGCCCTTGGTGAAAGGCCAAGATGCTGGGGACTTCAAGCAGCGTGCCAGGAGATGGGCTTAGGCTCTACATGCAGGCATCAGGGAGCCAAAGGGTACTGAGCAGAGGCGGCATGATCAGATGTGCAGATTGAGGAAGATCAGTTCAGGATGTCAGGAGGATGAAGAGGCTGGAAGCCTGGAGTCCAGGAAAGAACTGGTGCAGTGTCAAGGTCACAGATGGTGAGGCCTGAGCTCAGGCAGTGGTGAAGGACTGGGGTGAAGTAGGTAAATCGAAGGGATCTGATGAAGGACAAATTGGTGGGAATGAGGGTAGGGGGCCATAGAGTGTCTAGACAGATGCTTGTGTTTCCATCCTGGGAGATACCATCTCCAAGGTCAGGAACACTGATGAAGAATGGGTTTGGAGGAAGACTATAAGTTTGGTTTGGGGCCTCTGGGTTTGAGGCACCTAGGGAGAACCCAGTGAGCAGTCTGCACTCCACACCAGCTCACCCTGAAGAACCACAAAGAGCTCTTTGCATGGGCAAGCCCCCACATGGAGCAATGTCTTAACCATTGACTTCACCACAGAGTCAAACATAGGAAATCAAGAAACCTGGAGAAGGAAGGAGACTTAAAGTCAAATCCACTGTCCCATGTGACCCAGGAGGCACTTCTGTTTCTCCTGTGATAGAGGGCACTCTCCTGCTTGCATTCCCCACAATGTCAGGAAGCTCAAACAACTCCTCTTTTTCTCCTGAACCAAAAGCTGCCAGAAAGCAGGGGGTTAACAAAGCCTCCTCCTGCATCTCTTTAATTGACTGCAAAACCTTGTTTCCAGACCACTCACTTAGCACTTGTAATTAATTGGGGCTTCTTGTCTGATCTGAGAGATGATTTGATACCCCCCCAAGGACAATGTTTTCTCAGCTGAGATCCTCCAGCAGGAGATGTCTCTCCACACCCTGCCTCTCTGCAGGGACCGGCCTGGGTCTGAACACAGGCTCCAGCCTTTTCTTGCCCTATGAGCTTGAGCAGGGCACTTCCTGGTCAGAGCACAGAGCTGGCACACGGTATAGGCTCAGTGGGTGGGACAGAGCTGGTGTCACTGTCTTCTTAGGCTCCAGACCACGGGCATCCTCCCTACCCTGGGATAGGCCCTGGGTCTGCAGCTCTTGGCCATATTAACTTTCAGCTGCTTTTATCTTGAGAAGGACTTGGTGTGATCCTGTCTGCATGAGGCCAAGACAGCCCACATCAAACTACATGAGGGAGAGGCCCAGAGAAGGGGCAAGGCAGCCCTCAGTTGCAGAGCACTTGCTATTTGCCACATGAGGGCTAATTGCTTTAAAGCCCCTCTCTTCATCCCAGCAAGAGTCTATGGGATCAGTATTATCACCACTTTGGATTTTTTTTCCTGCATGTTAAAAAGCACATTTATTTCTTTATTTTTATTTCAGATGAATGTAAGGCTACAACTAGGTTACATTGTTTGCATTTATTAGGTAAAGTCCAAGTTGATTTTCACATGAGAAAGCTGAGGCCAGAAAGTAGAAGTATATTATGGAAACACTGCAGGCTTCAGACTCAGACAAACCTGGCTTTGAATCCTGATTCTTTCCATTTGATCTTGGGCAGGGGACTCAGCTGCTCTGAACCTTGATTTTTTTATCATGAACGATAATAGCTAAAGTCACCAGGACCACCAGAGTCTCTGAAGGAATTAAATAAAATAACATCTACAGATTCTCTAGCATAGTTCCTGGGAAACAGCATATATTTAAAATGACAAACATTGCTACTAAATGCTCCTATTACTGTGGCAAGACTGATGAAGACAAATAACATGAGGAAGAGAGAATGGAGAGAGAGGGAATGAAAAGGAGAAGATTGTATCATAATAAAAATCTTCTAGTCATCCAAATAGTAAATTGGGAAGCCTGGATTTAAAATCAAATCTGACTCATGTCTTTTCACTATAACAGAAGACAAGAATCCCAAGTGAGTTAGAGGACAGAAGGGAAAAATTAACTTCTGCAGGAATCTCTCTTAAATTTTCAGCTCAAAAGAAACTTAGCAGTGTGCAGTAGTTATCTGTCACTGCATAATTAATTATCCACAAACTTAGTTGCTTCAAGCATAAACATCCATTTTCTCTCACAGTTTCTGTGGGTCAGCAATTCTGGAGTGGCTTGGCTGGCTAATTCTGAACTGGGGTTCTTCACAAAATTGCAATCCACATGTTAGCTGGGGCTGCAGTCTTATTTGAAGGCTTGACTGGGCTGGAGAGTCCACCTCCAGAGTGGCTCAGACCCACTGCAGGCAGTTGGTGCTGGTTGTTGCCAGGAGGCTCCCTTTCCAGGAGACCTTCTTTGTAGAACTTTTTTTTTTTTTTTTTTGAGACAGAGTCTCACTCTTTTGCCCCAGGCTAGAGTGCCATGGCCTCAGCGGAGCTCACAGCAACCTCAAACTCCAGGGTTCAAGTGATCCTCCTGCCTTAGCCTCTCAAGCAGCTGGAACTACAGGTGCCCACCCCCCACACCCTGTCTAATTATTTTTCTATCTTTAGTAGAGATGGAGTCTCACTCTTGTTCAGGCTTGTCTCAAACTCCTGAGCTCAAGCAATCCTCCCACCTCGTCCTCCCAGAGTGCTAGGATTACAGCATGAGCCACTGCACCTGGCCCTTCCTAGTGCTTCTTGATTGTCCTCACCATATGGGCAATATGGCAGATGGAATAATCCAAGAAAGCAAGGTAGAAGCTGCAATGTCTTTTGTACCTAGCCTTGGAAGACATGCAGCATCCTTTCTTCAGTATTCTGTTGGCCACACAGACCAGCTCTGATCCAACATGGGAGGACACTACACAGAACTACCAGGAAGGAAGGTCACTGGGGATAGGGGCCCACCTGGGCCACCTGGGAGGCTGTCTACCTCACAGAGTATAGCTCAGCCCACCTGCAGCTCTTTCTCCAATAAAACAGTTTTGCATTCATCCATCCATGTGGCAAACATTTCCTCATTTCTTTCTACCTCCAGTAAACTCTCCTCTCCCCAAGGTCTCCTTGGGGCCAAACACAGAGTAGGCAATGCCTTTCAGCTCTGAGTCTGACATGATCGCTGAAGCTCCTAGTGCAGTGACCCAACGTCCAGCAAGCAGCCCATCGTGAGAAGACATTTGGACTTCCAAGCCTGGCTCAGTACTTTGAAACTATTTGAACTTGAGTACATTATTTTACCTCTCAGGGCCTCTGCATCCTTAAACCTTAGCAACCCATCTAAGCTTCCCCTGCCAGCCCCACAAGAGAAAGCTGGGCTTCTGGACCCCAATGCTAGCCCCAGCTCTTGCCTACCACCTCCTCCCAGAGATGTAGATGAACCCTGCCTTGGATCCAATAGCTAGAGGCTCCCTGGCTGCCAGGCCTAATCAGCAGCTTCAGCCAAGACCTCAAATTGATTTGCCATCGTTTAGCTGGGAAGCGAGAGCTCTTCTTGACTTGCAGCCAAAATCCATTCTGTGATAGCAAAGTAATCTCCTTCATGGCGGGTGTCCGGAGAATGTGATAGAGATCTAGGACAAAAAGTCTCCATTCTACCACCCAGAACCTGGGCCTTGCTGCAGCTTGTCTCTGGTTTTGCTCTGGCAGGTGCACAGGCCACCCCTGCCCTCTGCACTCTATGTGGTCTGTTGTAGTGGCTCTCAAACCTTGCAGCAAAGTGGAATAAACGGAGGGACTCTTCAAAAGATATTGATGGCTACATCTGGGTCAACTGCTATGGGATGCATCACGGGCACTGGGGTTTATAAGAAGTCTCCAGGTGGCTCTAATGGGCAGCAGAGGTAGGAAACTGCTAGCCAGATGTACACAGCACTGGCCCCACTCGGACGCAGGCACCTCTGAGCTACTCAGTCACTCAGCAATTATTTATGGAGCACTACAATGTGCCAACTACTGTTTGGGGGTCTAAAAGTGCCAAAGAGAACAAAATGACTGCCTATACGGAGTTAACATTCTAGCTGAAGGTAGTGGACAAGCAACACAAGAGTAACTTTTATAAGATGTTAACAGAATAAGTGCATAAGAAGTCATATGTGGCCAAAGTTACTTAAGAATAGCATCCAGGTCCCCCATACTCACAGCATGTCCCTTTCCTCTGCTGGCAGCTTCTGATGCCCCTCCCCACACCCAGATTGAGTCTGCACCTCAGCTATACAGTGACCCCTGACTCACAGTACCCCCAACCCTGGCCACATGCTTGGCCCTGACGCCAAGCACAGAGGGAGGGTTAACTCCAGTGGTAGACTCAGCCCTGGGTCATGATAGTCCCTGGCCATTTACTTGGGCCCTAAATCCTGGCTATCTCTAGCACCTTGTGTGGGAAACAAAGCCCTGGAAAGTCTCCCTGGCCCTGTTGCAGAACCCAAACTGAGCTCCACTCTCTGCAACTTTCCCTGCAGAAAACTCACTGGGTTTTCTAAAGATTTTTACTACTAGTGTCTACAGGCACAAGAAAACAGATGGGCTAAACAGATGGAAACAGCCTCCGAGTGGTAAGGTTGCTGAAGCTGGAAGGTCCCTTTGAGAGTGCCCAATCTCACCCCCTCATTCCACAGCAAGGCCCAGAGAAGTCAGTGGATAACTTGCTCAAGGTCACACCACAAACTGGCAGTGGAACCCGAGTCTCCTCTCACTCCTGCGCTCTCCCTCCTATCCCATCCTGCTTCCCTAGGTAAAGTGGGGAGCCTCACCCATCTGGTAAAACAATTGGCAGGCTTTCCTTGGGGAACCTACCCTTCCCCATTCTCTACCTGTGATGTGGATGAAATCCAATCCAATAAGCATCAAATGTTCCCCAGCTCTGTGATGGGCTGGAGGTCAAACACAGGACCCACTTAAAGACAATTGGGATAGTCAGGTTTGCTGAGGTGGCCAGTTCCTCTTCCCCACTACACTTAAACCTGGGTACTTGCAGGTACCAGTGGACACTGTATGTTGCCATCGTGTGGGCTGAGGATGATGCCACTCCCAGAAGAATGTGAGATGAAAAGAAATGCAATTGTGGGGACATTGTCTGAACCTCAGCAAGCCGTATCTGGAAGAATTCCAACCTGTGGCTTTTTTAGTTCCATGAGTCAATAAATTCCTCTTGTGCTTATACTTAAGCCAGTTTGGGTTGGGTCCCTATCATTTGCAGGACCTACCAATACAGACAGGAAGCCCTTTCTGGCTCTCCCAGAAACCCTCTCACCTGCACTAGACTGTCCTGCTCTCGGTCTCCACCATTTTCTTGCCCTTGGTGTCTCCCTCTTGGAGTTCCACAGAGCACGGCCCCTCTCCCTACATGGCACTGGCTTTTCCAGCTTCTTCTGCAGTCTAATCCCTAGAATCTGTGAACACGTTGTTACCTTACATGCCAAAGAGGAATTAAGGCTGCAGATGAAAATAAGATAGCTAATTGTCTGACCTTAAAATAGGGAGATTATCCTGGATTATCCAACTGGGCTTAAAGTAAACACCAATGTCTTAAAGGTAGAGGGAGAGGCAGAAGAGAGCAGCAGAGCAATGGGAAAGCATTCAGCCCACCACTTCTGCCTTTAAAGATAAGAAAAGGACCCTCAAGCCAAGAAAACTGAACAACCTCTAGTAGCTGGAAAAGGTGGGGAAACAGATTTTCCCCTGAAACCTCCAGAAAGAACGCAACCCTGCCCACACTCTGATTTTAGCCCAATGAGATGGAACCCAGTAAGATTTCAGACTCCCAGAACTGGAAGACAATAATTGTGTTTTATTTAAGGCTCTATGTTTGTGGTAATTTGTTATAGCGGCAATAGTAAATCAATATACACATCAGAAGACCCTGGTATTGGCATCTGAGAGGTTGGTTGACAGACATTTCATCTCTTCTTGCAGCCCTGGTTAAACACTAACCACACATCTGACCCTAAGCCAGGTGCCAGGCACCAAGCGTGACCCCGTAAGCACCCAGTATGATCTTCAGGCTCCCAGTGTGACCTCTGGCTCCTAGGCAGCTGGGCCAGGGAAAAGATCTGTGCTCAATTCTGAGGCAGCACACCATCCTGCATGCTGTGCTGAGATGCAGAACCATGCAGGATGCCACCAGGGCCCAGAGCAGAGACATCAAAACCTGCTGGGGGTGCGCAGGAGGAACATTTTCAGGGAGCGCTTCCTAGGGGAGTCAGAAGCTGAGCTTACTCTCAAGTTAGTTGAGACGAAAAATCAAAAGCTGGGTGAAGTTAAAAGGCCCTCCTCTTCATCCCAAGGAATCCAGTGTGGAGAGACTAGAATTTACAGACAGATTCTTAACCAAACAATAGGAAAATTAACAACACAGATTAAAAAACAAACAAAAAATTCAAACATATGCTTGAGTTTACAAAGTCCAAGTTTCTGCCTATATGTATAATAGCAGTTTGGTGCTTTTGTTTATTTGAAAAATGTGATGCCAAATTTTTTAATAAATTATAAGTTGCTTCTAAAAATAAAAAGCTGGTGAAGGATGAGGGAGGCATTCCTGGCAAAGGGAACCATATGGGCAAAGGCTCAGAGGTGTGAAGGAGCCTAGCACTTACTTTGTGGGAAACAGAGGTGCAAAGGGTTAGAGGGGGGTGTGGAACCAGAGGCAGCAGTGGCCCCAGGCCCCAGGACTGGGGTGCCACAATAGGAGCTCTGGCTCCACCTCAGCTGGGGAGCCATGGGGAACTTTAAGCAGGTGAGAGATATGGATGGGCAGTGTGGCCAAAGTGAAGACTATAAAATGGTCCTGAAGGAAAGGACAGGTGTGTGATCCAAGGCACAGCAGTGGGGAGGGAGTGGAAGGACACACTAAGAGCTAATGAGGAAATGGACTGGCTGCTGTGTCTTCTCCACAGTGGGTCAGGGGAGGAACAGAATAAGGGCTGAGTCCAGGGCTGGTGCCCTTTTATGAGACAGGGCTTCACGGAGACAGAGCAGGTTTGAGCAGAGGAGGAGAGTGGGTAGAGACTGTGAAGCCAGAAGCATCCCTGGGACATGTCTAAAGACAGCTGCTGAGCAGAGGTCTGAGCTGGAGGTGAGGACTGGAGTTGTCACTGATGGCCCAAGGAGTGTGTGACAGAGGAGAAAAGAAGGGGCGTGGGGAGCTCAGCCACATAGCAGACACCCTTCTGCATGGAACAAGGGAAAGCGAAATGATCTGCAACATGGGAGCAGGAAAATGCCCCAACATTACAAATAGGGCTGGCAGCATTCTCAGAGAGAGTTGGGGCAGGAGGTGAGGATCCAGTGGACACCACAGCCCCCAGGCCCAGCCATGGTGGAAACCAAGGAGCCCCCGAGGGTGGGGGTGCCCTGGTGACCGGCTCTAGGGTTGATCCCTGCCTGCCTCCAAGGATGCCCAGTGCCATCCCTGCTGCTGAGGAATAGCTGCACCATGGTGACAAGGTTAGGCCCTGGAGAACCCCCAATCTCAACCATACCACCATAAAACGAGACCAAGGGGTTTCTGGGTCCAGGCAAAGCCAACCTCCATCATACACACACACACACACACACACACACACACACACACACACACACCTCTCACAGTTGTTTTTTTCCCTACCCAAGTTCGTCAACATAGAGAGCATTTAATAACTGGCTGCCAAGTCCCCTGGGGACAGACTAATGAAGCTGCCTCCCTGCCTCCTGCCTCCTGTGGGGCCTTGGGCTCTGGGCCGGCCCATCTCCTCCTACTCCACTGGTCCTTTCCCCTTCCAAACCTCCCACGTCCCTTCTGAAGTTATCAGGGGCCCATATTGCTGGGCTTTAGATGAGAAGGGGAATGCCATGTTTGGGCAGAAGCCATAAGATGAGGGACTTGTCTGGGGCAGGGGATTAGGGCTAGAAGGAGAAGTCTCCTCTTGTGCCTCTGAGTCGAGTGCCCTCAGAACATTGTCTGAGTGGCTGCAGCCAGGCACCACCTACCTGCCAGGGTTCTAGGGCACATTGAGCTGCAGCTGGGTTTCTGGCTCCAGTATTAAAGCTTAGAAGAACCAGTGCTTGTCTGTCAAATGGATTTAAGGGAATTTGGCTTCACTACTACCCAGTGTGTGATGACAGTGGAAGTTTCCTAGCTTCCTAGAACCTCAGTTCCCTCTTCTGTAAAATGGGGACAATCCCCTCATGCAGCAAGAGTGAAAGGAGATCATGGAAGCACTTGTTATAGATCTAGTGCACTGAATGCTTGCAATAAATAATATGCCAAAATCTTTCAAATTGCACTCATTGGCAAGGTGAGGTGTCCAATCAGGATGTGGCGGTTGCCCTGGAAACACATCTTTCTCTATACAAAGGGTCAGCAGATGCAATGGGGATTGAGCTCACCTCTCTAGCTTCCCCTAGGCTGGTTTTGTCCCTCCAGGGTTTGGTACTAATTTATAAAACCCTATTCCTTCTCTTGCTTAATCACTGCTAATCCCTGGAGGGTCTTGTCAGATGACATGCATGGTTCAGGACCAGGAATTATGGAAACTCAGATCCTTCTGTCACACCTCCTTATGTCAGAGTGCAATCAGGACAGTGGGAGGAGGAGACAGGAAGGCACCTCTCTCCATCCAAGAAGCTCATAGTGACCATGCCTGCACACCCGTGCAGCTCTCCATGTCAAGGCTACCATATAGCCTTGTGGACAGATTCTAGGGCTGCATGTCCTGCCCTACCTCCTCTGCAAGGGCTTTCCTACCTGTTACAACTTGGGCGTCCTGTGTTTCCCTCACCCAGGCAGCTCTGTCTCCTGCAGACCAGGCTATGGACTCCTCTGGGGTTCTGTGGAGAACACCCATTGAGCCTGCTGGCCATCTCTCCTTCTTGTGGAAGCTGAATCCTGATACTACTTTGGAAACTACCTCTACTCCACTCTCAGACCCTATAGTTCTGGCTCCCCTGGCCAACTCCAGGGTGACCACATGACCCAGGTCTGACCAATGAGAGGACCACATTCCCTTAGCCAGGTGACATGATCCAGGTGTGACCAGCAAGAACCCATCTGAGACTCTCCCTGAAACCACTGAGGAAGCTGCTCCTCTTCTCTCTAGTGGCTGAGCTGCCCACATAAAGGTCTGAAGCTTCCAGTGGCCATCTTGTCACCTCTTGGGGAGCACCACCTGGGAGGAAAGCTCACACGGGAAAAAGCAGAACTGAGTGATGGTGAAAGTCTCCTGGGCCCAGGGTGTCAGGCATTCTTCTCCCCTCATCAGAGGTCAAGGCTGCCTAATATGCCACAGCAATCACACTTACAACCCCCAAGTTGCAACATGAGAGAGTCTGGGGAGCAACGGTGCTCCTTTTGCTCGTTTTGCAGTGCTCATTGACCACCAAACTCAGGATGCATCTTCTGTATGAGATTCAGTTACATCCTCTGGGACACGGGGCTAACATGTCTAAAAGCAAGCTGAAAGACCCCGTACTACTTCCTTCAAATGAATGTACTACTTACTACTCTCACTTCTCCATCTTGCAAACTCCTACTTGGCCTTCAAAACCTTACTCAGTACCACTTCCAAATAGTCAGATTCTCTCCACTATGCCCCCACAGAGATACACACAAATCAAGTGCTTACTACATGCCAGACATTGTGCAATTGTTTAATCCACACAAATAGGGATTAAAATATCCCTGCTTTGGAAATGAGACATCAGAAATGTCTCATATACCTGATGTCAAATATATCTGAAAGGTCGGGACTAAAATATCCCTGCTTTGGAAATGAGACATCGGAAGCTCAAAGAGTTTAATTAACTTACCCAAGATCAGACTTTCCACTCTGGTCTTATAATTGTCCATTCTGCCTCATTTTTCTCCCACAAGATGATGAACTCTCCTCTTTGGACTTGTTCACCTCTGCATTCCCATCCACTCCCCCGAGAGCCTTTATACAGACTAAAGTTTCCCTGAGCATGCTGACTTCCAAAAGAGGCTCAAAAATACTTCATTCTATTCATCTAATTCTCTCACCACTACCCCCACCTGCTTGTCCTCACCCTTAGGCCCTAGCAATTGCTGAGAGTATCCCAGGATACACAAGGGAGGCTGACCTCAAATACCCCAAGAGCTGACTGGATATGAGAAGAAGAAAATGAGGCTTGTGTGAATGGAGAACCCAGCCCTTTTGAAGGGCCTGCTAGATACATCATTAAGTGATCAAAGCAAAGACAGACCCTATTATAAATGAAAGTGAGTTGAAGAAATAATATCTGCATTTAAAAAAACTGACAAGACACACAAGAAACTTACATAAGGGTTTCTTTGTGGTAGGGGAATTGAGAAGAGTTAATGGTAGCAGTACAGGAGTTAGAAACTTCATTAGATACCATTGTATATTGTTTTTATTGTTGAACCCCAAGAATGTATTATTAATTTGAAATAAACAAATTAAATTTGTTAAATAACAAAAGGGGAAAAGTCCTGCTCTTTTCCAGCTAACTATTGCTGTGAAAAGATATGGGCCCCGCACTGCTGGAGTTTGTAAATATTCAGAAGAAATCAGAATACAAGAGTTTAATGTGAAATAGCACAAATTTTTAAAACACATCATTTTTTATTATGGTCAAATACAAACAATTAAAATTTATCATCTAGTATTAAGTATGAGTTGCTAATCAGCAATGATGGGAGACTAACTTCAAAGTCATATAAAAGTTCATTCAAGTCTTTCTGACTCCCTAACTCCCACATTTTCTTCCATTTCCCTGGGAAGCTGGAGACCCTTGATGCCATACCACTTTCATGTACTCCAGAAATGCAGCCAGAAGCCCATGTAGTATGTCTCCAGGCAGCCACACAGATGTGTTTCACATGTCTTGAACTTGGCACATGCTCCCATGAAGGCAAGACTAGTTGGTGCCCTTTCATCCTTTAGAGGAATGGCAGAAGTCTCTCAAGGTTGAGAGGAAGTAGGTATCTGGGGAGTAGGGGGAAAAGGTTCATCAGCATCTGCTCCCTTTTATTTTGCTCACAAGATCTCGGTTTCCCTTTAGAATGCCTTCTCTTCCAGCTTCCATGCAGAGGGGCTGACCTCATCCCCTCGGGTATGGGGATGGACACGTGACCCAGGCCTGGCCAATTGTATCTGCCTCTGGGACTTATCCTAAAACTATTAAATATTAACTACCATTCCTCCCACCACCACTCTTTTTGCCAATATTGCTGAGCTGACGGGATGAGGGCCTGGACCTGTTGGGGCAATATTTAGTTCCACAAGGGAGATTGCCTGAGAATAAGGCCAATGCAGAGGACTTACAGATGCAGAGTCAGGCATGTGTGTGGAGAGGAGAGACTGTGACCCATCCTGACAGAGCCATCCATTCCTAAACTCCTAGAGCCATCCATTCCTAAAGCCATTTCCCAATGACAAGAACAAGTTCACTTTCATAGGTAAGTGAACTCATAGGAGTTAGGATAGATACTGTGATGTACTGTTCATAGATAAGTGAACTCATAGGAGTTAGGGTAGATACCGTGATGTAATACCTGGATCCCCTTCAGGAATAAGGCCAGCTGTAGGAAGTGTCAACATCAGACAACCCTCGACTATCTGCACCTTTGGGAATTGCCTCTGTGAAAGAGGGCCACTTCACCCAAGTCACACCCTGTTTCCAGAGCTACCTATATCTAGTGACTGATCAACAGGGTCTACAAGGCCACATCCTTTTGCTCCAATTCAGAACTGCTCCAAAGGGTCCAACCACCTTCAGAGCTCCCCACAGGGCCAGCAGAGGCTGCCACCATCTGTCTCAACTTGACTTCCCTCCTTGCCCAATCCTACTTCTCCCTCTTCCCTTCCATAGGCATTGATCCCCAAACGAACTCTTAATAAATATCCCACATGCTGACCCTCATCCCAGAGCCTTTTTCCTGGGAACCCAGCCTGTTATAGTGGGTATTGAGAGTGAGTCAGGAAAGCAGAAGCTGGGGTGAGAGTTTGAAACTAAACTACCTGCTGCTCAGCTGGCAAGATGGTGGCACAGATAGCCCCTGGCACAGGAGACGAAGGATGCTAGACTTGTGAAAGAAATTCATTAACTGGTGTGATACAGAAGTGTGATAGACTTGAGAAAGATGGGAAAGAGTAACTATAACAACTGAATCAGGAGGCTATTGTTAAGCCAAATTGATCTGGAAAACAATAACAAAAAGCTGAGCATGATTAATCAGCAATTAAGGGCTAAATGTGCAAGCTAGAGGTCCTTCTGTTGACATATAAACAGCCTCTCACCTCCTGCAGCAGGAGGGCAGAGAAAGTGAAAACTAGCTAAAGCTCCAAAGAAGGCAGAACACCACAAAGTTAGGTCTGCCGTGCCAAGGTCAGGGTCCAGGCTAGAAAGGAGTGGAACACTGACTCATGGGATGGGGACACCTAGGTTGAGGCTCCTACAAAATTTTGACTCTCCAGATTTCCCTGAACCTTGTAAGCCTGCAGAAGTGGCTGTTCCCCATGCTAAGGGTTAGCACTCCCCGTGACTGAACACTACGCAGAGGCCCCTTCCCAGCAAGACACATGTCTCCTGCTCAGGATCTGCCCATTTCTCCATGTGGCCATTAGGCCACTGACTAGAGTTAAGTCACAACGTGAACTGGCTGTGGCCAAGTTGGGCCTGACAAAGAAAAATGAGGCTGTAATCCAAAGGACCTAATCAACACATTATCAGCAGAACATGGGACTGGATTCCAAGGGTATCTGGACAAGAGGGCCAGAACATATGGTTGGATAGGGAGTGTTTATCAACTTGGGAGCATTGTCCCAGGATACAGGATTTGACACCCTTACAAGTGTCCCAGGAAATGGTGCAAACTCACTATGGAGATGGTTCCTAGAAGCACAGAATAGCAATGTCCCATATAAAGTGAGAAGTGCCACAGCAGATGGTAGACCAAGAGATTGAAATGCACAGACAGTGGACACACCAGAGGAGACGCACTGGGTAAGGCTGGAGACCCTCAGAAGTCTAGGCTGCACACAGGACCAGACGACACACCATGCCCTGAGGCTGTAGGAACACACCACTTAGAAGTTCAGGGATGGCTTTTCCTTGGGGGCCTGAGCTGGCAGGGGGATATGTCATTACATTAATACAACCAGTCTCACTCAGAGAAGTAGGGATGACAGGACCCTGGACAATAGAAGCCACCTGCCTTAGTCCATCCAGGTTGCTATAACAAAACATGATAGCTGGGTAGCTCACAAACAACAGAAACTTATTTACCAGATTTCTGGAGACTAGAAAAGTCAAGATCCAGGTAATTTAGTGTCTGTTGAGGGCCCATTTTCTGGCTTACAGAAGGCACGTACTCACTCTGTACAGAGGCAGCTCTCTAGAGTATCTTCCATTCCATTCACAGGGCCTCCACCCTCATTACCTAATCACCTTCCAAAGGTCCCACCTCCTAACCCATCACATTGTAGTTTCAGGGTACAAATTTGTGGTTTCAAGGTACGAATTGGAAGAAGACAAAAGCATTCAGATTATGGCACCCTCAGAAGGGAGGAAAATATAATTATTGTGCTGAGTGGTAAGACAGAAGGGATGGCCATTTCAACCTGACCTGCAGAGACTTGGGGAGTTAATAGAACACGACATCCAGGCCACACAGATGTGTAGCCAACAAGGACATTACTCTGTAATCCAAAACATTTGAGGATGGATGGTCAGGAGGCTAAAGATAGTCACCCTAATAAAAAGTAACAATTTCTTTCCCAGTGTCCACACCTGAGTGGGTTCTTGGACCTAGAACAAATTGGCTGAAGAAAAACCCATGTCCTCAGAAGAAAGGAGCCCTTAACAGTACACAGCAATGATTGCTATGATAGCTTCAGTCCTTCCCCTGAGCTACTCAGGTAACTCTACACTGGGGAAATGGGAAACCCAGTGCATGATCATGGCCCCTGCCAAGGGGGTAAGGGGATGGAATTCTAGACTAGGTCCAGCTCACAGTGAGTGTACTGGGGCCACCGTCTCACACAATGGTGTCTAAATACACACTTGGAATTAACATACTTAGTGATGGGCACAAGCCCTCTTACCTTGTGAAGTCAGAATGTTCATAATGGGAAAGCCAAATGGAAGCTTCTGAAATGGCTCCTTCTGGCTAAGGCAGTAAATCAAAAACAGTATTACATCCCAGGGGATGGCAAAGATTATTGCCCTTCTTAAGGATCTAAGGATGCAGGGTGATCATTCCTATCACAGTTCCATTTGATTCACCAGTCTGGCCCTCATGGAAACCAGATGGATCTTAAAGAATGACCATAAACTACTGTAAGTATAACAAGTAGCAGCACCCAACTGCAGCTTCCTTGCCAAGTGCAGTGTTGCTGCTGGTCACATTAATATAAACTTGGGTGCGTGTTCTGAAGCCATTAACTTGGTGAATACATTCTTTTCAATCTCAGTCCAGAAAGAGAACCACAGTCACATGGAAGAGACATTAATATACATTCACCATTTTCACCAGGACTCTATCATAATAGTCCAAAAAGACCTGAAGCATCCAGACATCCCGCAGAGTGTCACACTGGTCCAGCACAATGATGACATGATGCCAATCAGGGATATAAACAAGGGATACCTAGAATGCTAGAGACCAATGGGTAAGAGAGAAAACTAGCAAAGATCCCCAGGGGCCTACTGCATTAGTAAAATTTCTAGCAATTCAGTGATCTGGCAGATACAGGGACATACCTTCAATTTAAAGACAAATTATTTCATCTTTCACCTTCCACCATGAAGAAAAAAATCACAATACCCAAAAGGAGGGTCTGGAGGCAGCATATTCCACACCTGGGAATATTGCTCTCGCCCTGAGGCCAGGTATCATGAAAGGCTGCCAAAGGTCAGAGCAAGAAAGGACTCTGAAAAAAGGTTCAGGCTGCTGGGAACTCAGCCCCATCACGCAGGCCATACAACTCAGCAGACCCTATGGCGTGGGATGTGAGTGACAAAAGAGTGCCACAGAAGCACAGCAAGCTCCAATGTCAGAGTGCCCGAGGACTTGTAGACCCCTGAGATTGGGAGTGAGTCCATATAATTTGCAGCAAATAATTATATACTTTTTGCAAAACAGTCTTAGCTGGGCACAGTGGCTCAGCAACCCAGGAGGCTAAGGAGAAAAGATCACTTAATGCCAGGAGCTTGAGACCAGCTTGGGCAACAGAGCAAGACCATGTTTCTAAAACAACAAAAACAAAAAAATTAGCTGGGTAGGGTGGCACACACCTGGGTCCTAACAATTCAGAAGACTAAAGCAGGAAGATCACTGAGCCCAAGAGTTTGAGGCTACAGTGAGCTCTGATTGTACCAATGCACTCCAGTTTAGGCAAAGGAGACAGATCCCATTTCTGGAGGGAAAAAACCAAACCAGGTCCTGGTGTGCTTTCATGTTAGAGACAGGACACCCCCTCACGAGATACCAAGTAACCGTGCAACTAGAACTGCCTGTCATGAGCTAGGTCTGCTAGATGCCCCAAGTCTTCAGTGAATACATCCTGGGCCAAACATGAGCAGGACTCAAGGACACCATCCAGCTACATAGCAGGTAGCCCAGACCCTCTGTCACCAAGCACTGTGTCATCAGCACTCAGTTCATTCAAATGGTCACAAAGAGGAATCCTGTACCACCAATTGAAGAGGCTAAAACCTGAGATTGACTTGGCTTGGTAGGTGGCAGGTGACTACATTAGACCCCTCTTGGGAAAACCAGGAATAGAGACATAGTCTATGTATAAACTTGGCTTTCTTGCTCATGAGCTCTCTACTCAAGAATTTATGTAGTAGTTGATCATTGGCCTGGGGTCTGGCGAACATCACTCCTGACAGCCTATCTTGTAGCAATCAGCCAGGAGGTGTGGAGCGGGCTGCCCATGACCATAACATCCACTGGTAATGTGTGGAGCCATATACCACATTACCCAAAAGCTGCCGGCCTGAGGGAGCCTGTGATGGCCTGCTGAGGGCAGAGCTGAAACACCAGTTCAGAGACAACATTTCATGAGGCTTCAGTACCATCCTCCAGGATACAATATCAGTTTGAATCCAATACCCTCTATGGTACTGTGTCCCCACTGAGTGGAACACACAAGGCCAGGAACCAATGGGTAAAAGCAGAAGTGGCCCTGCTGAACATCTCTCCCAGCACCCCACTGAGGTAGTGTGTGCCCTCTGTCCCTCAGTTGTGGGTTCTGGAGGTTTAGAGGTCCTTGTTCCTAAGGAAGAAAACTTCTGCCAGTTAACACACCAAGAGTCCTTTAAACTATAAGTGCAGCTGTCTCCTTCTCACTTCGAGCTCCTCATGTCAAGAGACCAGCAAGAAAGAAGAGTAGTCACCATTCTGGCATCAAGGAAGTTCCATGTGGAATATGGTTGACACTTGGATAATCCCCTGGGGTCCCTCTTGGTACTCACTTGCCTGATTTTGACAGTAAATTGACAAATATAGCAGCCCTGGCCTGAAAGGGCATGGTGGCCAGAGTCTGGGTTCCTTCAAGCAAGCAGGGGACCAACGGACAGGTCATTTGAGAGCAGGGGACCTCTAATGGGTCCTGGAGCAGGCAGCTGGGGAGCATCAGTTGTAGCCCTGAGGCCCCAAAAGCTTCAGAGGTGGGGGCCTTCCTCTTCAAGTTTCCTCCTACAGGAGCTTCTCTGAGAACTTATGTGAAATGGATCCAAGGAGCCCAAGGGACAGACTGGTGGTCTGTAAGAATAAAGGATGTATTGCCCCAGCTGCTCCAAGTTGCTGCCTGCACAAAGTTGTCAATTCCCCACCTTCCATCCTCAGGGCAGCCTACATCCAATGACTACTCTCAGTGGGGTGCAAAGTCTCAGACCTTTTGCCTTGACTCAGGACAGTCCCAAGGGGAGAGAGCATCACAGGTCAGCCTCCCTTTCTGCATGCTCCTGCCTGTCCCCTCCCTTCCAAAGGCATGGATTTCAGTACCTTTGGCTGAAACCCCTGCGTACTCCATCTCAGAGACCCACCCATGCTCACACATGGATACATGGATCTTGAGTGGCAGAGACAAACCTCAAACTCACTATTGTCGTGGTCCAAAGCCCAGAGATTAGAAAAGTTAGCACATGTAGGACTCAGAAGGGAGAAACAGAGCAGATCCCTTGAATACAATGCACAGCAGCCAGGTCTATGCTGCTCAGTGGGGACATTGCAGAGTTTCTGGTCATGTGATGAGGAAAGGGTGTGCTTCAGGAAGAACAGCCCTTCACCCCTCTGGGGCTTTGGGGTCATTCAGATCTGAGAATCCCAGAGCTTCAGCTTCCTAGCTATAGGGCCTGGAGCAATTCACTCTACTGCCCTGACACTCAGTTTCCCCAACTCCAAAATGGGGCCAATAAGACCCACCAGTGACTTTTGCACAGCTTTAAGAAAAATAGCATTTGCATGGCTGCTGGCAGGCAGAAACCTCTCAGTAAAAGTGGCTATTGTTATGCAGGAGCCACACAGCTAATTAGCCTCACTGCTGATGCAACAGGAATTCACAGTGCAACTGGCCTGTGGAAGGCAGGACTAGGCTGGAACATCTCATTTTGACAAATGGCTTTTGTTTACCCATGACTGGCAAACAAATGTTCCACAATGTGCAGCTAATCACCTAAAAATAACAGCACATATGTTCCCTCTGAGAAGTGTTCCTTGCTAACAAGCACAGCGGCCGTGGGGTGCAGGGGGTAGGGCAGAAACGTTCTGCACTTCTCTGGCATGATACAGAGGCCTTTCTCCCTCCCCCCCCCCAAGCACTGTGAGAGTCACTTAAGGTTCTGGACACCTGTCTTCCCATGCCCACATCCATCCTGCCACTCAGCCTGTCAGTGCCACACCCTACCACCTTCTCGATGTCTCCCTGTCTCTGTGTCTCCAGCTGCTGTCCCGAACTAGGCCGTACCACTTCCTGTCAGGGCAGGTGCTATAGTCCCCTCTCCCTGCCCAGTCTGCCCCAAGGGACCTTTCTAACACATAGCTCTGACTATGTTGCTCCCCTGCTTAGGACCCCACATGACTCGCTGGTGTTGAGGCCAATCTCATTATCCACGCTGCCTAGGCCAGACCATCAAGACTCTCCCAGAACTTACATGAAATAGATCCAAGGGGCCCAAGGGACAGACTCTGATGACTCTGTAAGGTGCCACCCAGGTTCCTCTGCAGGAATAAAAGACTTACTCCCCAACTGCTGTGAGTGCTGCCTGCAGAAAGTTGTCAACTCCTCACACTCCATCCCAGGGCAGCCTACATCCAGTGACTAATGGAAGTGGGGTGCCTCCACACCTCCAGGCCCCTGAGGATGCTTGGGGATCTCAGAGATGCCTCCTTGGCACTCTCAGCCATTTTGACATCTGTGCTGAGGACAAATTAATGAGAGCATCCTCTCTCTGAACTCCAGGCCCACATGCCCAGCTGTCTACTCCATGCCTCCCCTGGGTCTTTTGTGGGCATCTCTTAATGATGTGCCCAAATCACCCCACCCCCAACACCTACACACAGGCTTCTCCTGTGATCTCTCCAGTTGCTCAGGACCAAACCTCTGGAGTCCTTGACCCCCCTCCTTCCACCCCACAACCAACCCCTTAGTAGGTGGGGCCAGCTCTGTCTTCAAAATACTCTGACTGCTCAGCGCTTTCACCCTTCTGCCCTAGTTAGCCACCATTAGGTCACAACCCAGCACCCAGAGGACCCCTTTAAAACTGGCCCACCCTGTCCAGTGGCTTCCATCTCAGCGTGAAGCCAGAGTCTTACAGAGGTCCATGACCGAGGTGACCAAATTTAGCAAATACAAGTGCAGGACATCTTGTTAAATTTGAATTTCAAGGACATTATATTAAGTGAAATAACCCAGAAAAGCAAACACCACATGATCTCACATTTATATGCGAAATCTGAAAATGTCAGATTCATAGAAGCAGAGAAGAGATGTGGTTGCCAGGGGGCAGGGATGGGATGGGAGAGAGGTGGTTCAGAGATCACAAAATTTCAGTGGTGGGGGGTCAATAAGTTTAGGACATCCATTGTCTAACATGGTGACTACAATTAACAATATTTTATTTACTTGAAAATCCTGAACAGAGTAGACTTTAGGTGTTTTCACCACACAGAAAAAAGAAAAGCTTGTGAGGTCATACATATGTTATTTGCTCAATTTAGTCATCCCACAAATATATACATATATCAAAGCATCATGTTGTAAACCATAAATATACATTCTTTTTATCTGACAATTAAAATAAACTTTCAAAAGAATAAAGATTTATTAGGAATTTTAAAAAACCTTTTTTTTTTTTTTGAGACAGAGTCTCACTGTCACGCTGAGTAGAGTACCATGGGGTCATAGCTCACAGCAACCTCGAACTCTTGGGCTTAAGCTATCCTCATGCCTCAGTTTCTCAGTAGCTGGGACTACAGGCATTTGCCACAATACTTGGCTAGTTTTTTTATTTGTAGTAGAGATGGGGTCTCAATTTTGCGCAGGTTGGTCTTGAACTCCTGACCTCATGCAATCCACCTGTCTGGGCCTCCCAGAGTGCTGGGATTACAGGCATGAGCCACCATGCCCAGCCTTAAAAATTTTTTTTGAATTTTATGTCCTATGCAAATTTGCCTTTCTCTGAAATTAAAAGACAAATTTGCATAGGATATACTTACATTTAAAAAAAAAATTGTTTTTCTGAAATTGAAATTTAAGTGGGCATCCTGTAGTTTTTCAGCAACCAGACCTATAAGGCCCCAGCTGACCTGGGCCACCCCACACCCCGGCTGTCACCACCACTGTCCTGCCTGCACTCTGACCTCCTTGCTTTTCCCAAAGTCCAGAAAGAGTTCCTCCACTTCTGGAATGCACCTGCTATTCCTTCTCTCTGCCCAGCCATCCCCCAAATATCTGTCTGGTCCACTTCCTTGTCTCCTCAGGTCTCTGCCTGGATAGCCCTTCTCACTGAGGCCTGCCCAGACCTCCTGATATAGAACAACAAGCTACTGCCACTGCTCCACCTCATTTCTTCATGGCAGTTAAGCTCTCCCAAAAGAAAGCCAGCTCCTTGAAAGCAAAGAGTTGTCCACAGCTGCTATGTCCCCATACTGAGCACAGCGCCTGGCACACAGTAGGCACTCAATAAATACCTCTTAAATAAATGATGTCTCCACTGCCCCACCCCCAGGCCGCTTGGAAAACTCCTCCTCAAACCACAAGGACAGCTCTGCTGATCTCAGTTGACCACACACAAGTACTCCAGGAGGGGAGAGCACCCCTTGCCTGAGCTCCCAAGGGCAGGGATCCACCACCACAGGATCACCTACCCTGTCCTGGTCAATACCACACCCCCAGCACCAAAGCGTGCAGGTGTGCTGGCCATATTTCCTGGACAAGGTGACAGTAATAAACAATGTGAGGACCATGAGACAGGGATTGGAAATCAGAACTGGAGGAAACCTGACAGCCCTCCCCACCCGTATTATAGCAATCATCTCTCCCTTCCCGGCTTCCTCATTGGACTAAGAATCCTCCAAGGTGGGAATCGTGTCCTATTCACCTTTTTCTCCCCAGTGCCTAATCAATGTTGACACATGGGAGGTGCTCAGTAAATGTGTGAATGAATGAATGACTATCCGAGTGAGTGAAGAAATGAATAGCAGAGGAAGCAAGCAGAATTCTATTTCTCAGGCTCCCTGTAGAGGCTGGTTGACTCCTATTGTCCTTAAGAGTAGAATATCCATGTTTATCACTGCTGGGAAGAGAGCCACAGAGAAGAAGATAAAGATGCCATTCCCTCCCCTCTGGCCAGGTCCACGGAGCATGTTCACCTCCACGATCTTCCCACCAGCCTGAAAGGCAGCTGTTATCACTCCCTAGTTCAGATGAAGAGTCTGAGGCCCAAAGAGATGGCATGATTTGTGGACAGTGGAAGCAAGATGGGGCAGGGTTTCAGCCCCAACCACCCAGCCCAACAGCCACTGGAGACACTGCATTTCCAACCTGCCCAGGGTTACCATGACCTAAGGGTTAGGGGGTTATTTCCTGGATTCTTTTTTGAGCAGCCCATAGAGGCCTCCTGAGTAGGGATAAGGGACAAGTCAGACTCACAAGAGGACAGGGACACTGCCCAAGTTAAGAGTTGCTCTGCCTGCAATTCTCTTCCCTCTGGGCACGTGGAGACCTGGTCCTCTCAACATCTGCATGGCTCCCTCCTTGCCTCTCACTATGCTCCTTTGCCCGTACCAGTCCTACATGTCCTGCCCCAAATTACTGTGATTCCTGAGAAAATGCGGTGACATTAATGTCATTCTGCACTAATGAGCCAGCCCACTTGGTCCCAGCTGGAGCCTCTGAGGCCTGCTGATTAATTGGTACAGAGCTCTGAGGGATGTGAGGGGAGGGGAAAAGGAAAAGGGCAGACAGAGGGAGAGAACGATGGTTTCCAGAGCAGAAATAGGTTCCCCCTGCTCACCAGTGAATTTCCCCCTGTCCTCAGTCTTTGGCTTCTTACGAAGCAGAATCTAGAAGGCCACTCCCGTCTTAGCCGCTTAGTCTCCAATTCAGGAAAAATGAGACACACGGCCCCAGGAAAGCACAGGTTGGGAATTGGTAGATCTGGGTCGGTCTCATCGAGCGCTGCCTGGTGTTGCCTCGGGCAAGTCATTGCGGGCCCTGAGCCTCATTTCCCCATCTATAAAATAAGGCCTCAAATCCCACTAGAGCACAAATAATTGAAAGCTGTCAGGTTTATCAACTTGCTTTCAGTTCCACCTGAAAGGGAAGCATTTATGGTGGCTTCATGGCCCTGGGCAAGCTGCTTAACCTCATATGTAAAATGGGAGTATTTAACAACACCTACCTCATGGGGTTGCAGCAGGATTGAATGAAATAAGGAAGGAACAATGCTTGTCCTGGCACTGAACAGGCTGAATAAATAGGGGCTACTGTTACCATGTGCAGAAATAGTCAACCAATTAAGGAAAGCATGTGACTCTGCTTAGTGGAACATTACACAGTTGCATAAAGGATACATAAGGATGCATAAAGGATGGTGCTGTTCAGGAAATGCCCATGTTCAAAGAGATGGCATGATTACAGGTCTTATACACTAGACATAGTTGAGAGAATCTTACTTTCATCTACAAAAGGGGTAGCCAAGGCTCATAGAAGGGCCTTAATTGTTCCCAGGTCACAGAGTAAGTAAACAGCTGAGCTGGAAATGAGCGCAAAACACCAGTCTCAAAATGCAGACTCTTTCCTCTTTGCCAAAATTCTTGCCCATCAAATTTTAAAACTTGATTTGCTGAAGTCGTGAGCCTATAGGCATTTCGTTCTGGTTTCTATCCATGTGCTCATGATAATGAGCCATATTTTTGTGCCATAATAATGATTTCTTAAGGCAGTTAATAATGCTTGTCTCGCACTCCTCACCCAGCTGATACACAGATCAGAGGAGCCAATGGTTGTGTAGGGCTCTGAAGACAGGACAGGAATGGCCCCCCCTGAGTAATAGCATCATGTTCAAGGCTTAGCAGCTAGAGCTTTCTTGGTGCTGACATCTCTAGAGAGAAGACAGATGATAGAGGAATAAACAGATACAAATGTTAGAGGAAAGTAAAGCAGCCTAATAGCACTGGGGAGTGAGATTCTTTTGTTTACAGTGTCATGAAAGGCATCTTTGGTGAGGTAAGACTTAATGTAAGGAGATAAACCATGACTTCCAAGGAGAAAGTATCCAGGCATAGAACTAGCAAGTGCAAAGGCCCTGTCTTAGTCCACTGGGGCTGCTATAATAAAATATGACAGATGGCTTCTAAACAACAGAAATTTATTTCTCATGGTTCTGGAAGCTGACACATTCAAGACCAAGACAGCAGCAGATCCGGTGTCTGGCGAGGACCCCCTTCTGGCTCATAAGCAGTACTTATTACTGTGTCCTTACATAGTAGAAGGGGCAAGGGAGCTCTGTGGATCCTTTTTTATAAGAGCACAAATCCCATCATGAGGGCTCCACCCACATGGCCTAATCACTCCCCAAAGTCCCACCTAACCTCATTGCATTGGTGACCAACTTTAACATGTGGATTGAAATAGGGACACATTGAAATGAGGAGGCTAGAAAAAATACTCAAGAAATAGAAGGCTAGTGTGTGGTGAGTGAGGGGACAAAGAGAAGAAAAGGGTATGTGGGGATAGCAGGAGATGCAGGGTCTTGTAGGCCACTGTAGGACTTCAGAATTTATGCCGCTCAACTTGAAGGAACTGGCTTATCATTTTCTCATCTGTTGTATTATTTGCATTTCCTTTACTTAACAATTTCCCTTTTCAGAATGGCTGACCAAATGCCCAGCCCTGGCATTCGGGGTCTTTCAGATTACAGGTTGGGGGGAAAACCTCACCTAACTTTCCAGCCTCTAGCCTCACCACTGCCACCACACACACCCTCCTCCTGCCCTCCATCTCACCTCTGTGCCTTTGCCCATGCAGTTCCCTCTGGCTTCACGCAGGTTGACACTTCGCAAATATTTGATGAGTAGCTACTGGGCACCAGGCTCTACAGGAGAAGATAGGCAAGGGCAAAACAGTGGTGAACAGAACTGGCCCCATCTCTGCTCAGCTGCATCTAGCAGAGAAGACAAACACTAACCTGCTAAGTGAAGGGAAATAAGTAATGACCACGAAGGGTACCGTGGGGGCCCTGGCAGTGGCTGACAGGGTGCCCAACTACTCTGGAGTAGGAGGTGGTCTGGGAGGTCCTGAAGAGGCAGCCTTGAAGCCAAGGCCTAAGAATGAGCAGGAGTCGGTCCAGGAAAGAGGTGGGGAGGCACATAGCATAGGGAAGGTTGCAAGAGGAAGAGAGGAAGACAAGGGAGCTTGAGTGACCTCATGTGACCTTATGGGCCATGTCAGGAGTAAGAACTTTATACTGGGCCCTTGCAGGGCTTGACTGCTGGGGGTGCATATCCTCCTCTGTTCAGCTTCCACTTGGTGTCTGAGCCACGCCAGGAAGGGAGCTCAGCAAACAGGCAGCACCTGCCTCGCTCGGTGCTAGGTAAACAGGACTCTGTCCAGCGTCTGCAGCCTGCACACAGCCCACAGCTGCACAGGGATAAATATTTGCCTACAGATCCATCTCACCTAATGAGTGTTTGGGCATCTGCAGGGAGTTCTGACCTGAGTGAAGCTGGCAGAAAAGGGGACAGTCCCGGGAGACTCCAGCCTCTCATTCTAGGGGGCCCTGCAGTGCAGGACCCAGACCTAGGTGAAGCTCAGCTAGGAGCCAGAGGCAGGGCACCCCCAAAGCCCTTTTCTAGTGCTCCAATGGGGACTTGAGGGTCTCACATCCCCAATAAGAGCAGCCCATGCCCATGCCTGGCCACAGAGCAGCAGCTGCCTATTCCTCCTTCTCCTAAATGCAATATGTACACACTATGAATAAATAAATTCTATATCAGATAGTTGGAGAGAACTGGAGAATTGTGCCCTTTCATCTTGGGCCTTTTGAATTTTTTTCACCTTGTGTATTGTTACTAGGAATTCAAATAGATAAACAAAACTGTAAGGTAGTATATGCTTATAATTAAAAAAAAAACAAATTGTAAAGAAGATTAATTCATTAAAAAGAAAAGTTTCCTGACCTTTTAATCCTATTTCCAAGCTTATCTGCATCTTAGTAAGATTTCATTTTTGTTTCAATACAAATAGCATCATGTCAACATCCTATTCTCCCTTAACGACCTGGTATACCCTGGACACCTTTCCGCCTCTGCACATCTGGGACTACCTCATTCTTTTCAGTATCTGAGATTTATCTCATGGTTTGGAGGTACTGAGATATGTGTAGACAGACAGGCTCATCTGGTGTCTAACTCATCTGCTGGGGGGGGATTACATATTTTTATTTTTCATTTTTTTGGCTGTTACAAATAATTCTCTACCGAACAGCCTTTTACTTGCATCATTGCATATTTGTTGGATTTTATTTGTTGAATAAATTCCCAGAAGGAGGGCAAACACTTGTGCACTTAGGTTCAAAGACATTAGCTTCAAATTACCTCAAAAGAGACTGTGCTCCCTTCTCTTTCTACCACACCAGCTCGGGAAAATGCCCCTTTCCCCAACCTCAGAAATTAGGAAAGTTTCAGCTCTTTAACAAACTCATGAGTGAAAGACAGGATCTGTTTTATTTGTATTTCTTAATTATTAGTGAAGTTGGGTATCTTTTAGGTATGTCTCATTTGTGTTTGTTTTTTCAGGGACCTACTTCACACATTTTTCAGTAGGGGTACTATTTATTTCATTTCAGCAATGTTTAGCACCTACTCTGTGGTAATATTGTGTACAGCACTCCTTTGTGAAACTTAGGTGGGAGTATGTCTGCACTAGGGCAGGGGCTAGAGGCTTTGAAGAGACCAAAGAAGATCTTGAATCCTGCCAGGCTTGAAGTATCTGATTATAAAATCTTATCAATAAAATAGAAGAATACAGTAACTCCTGTCCCTTTATGAAAAAAAGCACAGAAAAGTATGGATAAGTCAGGGTAGCTTCAGTTGCAAGTGACAGAAAATCAATCAAAAATGACATAAACCAAAAAGAAAACCTATTGGCTTATATAATTAAAACTTGTGGGCTTCAGGCATAGCTACATCCAGGTGCTCAAACAGGGGTCCTCAAACTTTTTAAACAGGGAGCCAGTTCACTGTCCCTCAGACCGTTGGAGGGCCGGACTATAGTTAAAAAAAAAAAAAAAAACAAACTATGAACAAATTCCTACGCACACTACACATATCTCATTTTGAAGTAAAAAAACCAAATAGGAACAAATATAATCACACTGCCGCAGGCCATAGTTTGAGGACCCCTGTCAAACATCAAGCACCATGTGTCTCTCTCCATATTTCAATTCTACTTTCCCCTGTGTTAGCTTCATTCTTAATCTAGATGTACTAATACAGCCACCATCAGCTGGGGGCTAATAGCCTATTGATTCAACAACCTATGGAGAGTGACTATTTTTCAGCAGCTTCAGCAAAAATTCAAGAATTAGCTGTAATTGGTTCATACTGGGTCATACATTCATCATGCTAATCCTTGAGGTCTGAGTGATACATTATATACATTAGTCAGGGCTGAAGCTGAAGGATAAGAATGAGTCCCACGTGAGGCCTGTGGCCTCAGTAGGAAAATGAGAAAATTCTATTGCACTTACCAAAAGAAAGGACTAACACTACAGATGTTCCTAGGCTGAATTCTAGCCCTATCTCAGTTGTGTGATCCTGGACTAGTCATTTCCCCTTTCTGGCCCTGATTTTGAACTCAATCACTAATTTTGATATCTTTTGTAGTAGCAGAAGTTTTTACTTTTCAATAAATAATATATGGAATCTAGTGTAGAACAGATAAGAGCTATGTTTTGTTAGAAATGTTATTTGTTTAATCCACTATTAGTCAGGATAGACCAGGATCTTCTATAATAACAAATAAACCCCAACCTTCTCACATGAAGGTTCATTTCTCACTCACATCACAACTCAGTGCAGGTCAGGTAACTCTTCTTGGCAGATCTCCTCCACCTCCCCAGCTAGTGTTTCAGGGAACCCCACCTCCACCATTTGCAATTCCACCAGGATAAAGCCCTATCCTCTGTGGAAGGGGAAGAAAGAATATACACCGCCTTAGCCCATGACCCGGGGCCCGCCACATCCAGTCACAGGCTGTAATTCGCATGCAAAGGGCTCTGAGAAATGTAACCTTCCTTTGCTGGAAAAGGAAAATGACACTCTATACTCTATAACATTTACTTATTAAAAGGTCAATCATTGAGAATGTCATCCAAAAGACCACTAGGATGGCTAAATAGGAAAAGCACGAGCTTTATTGGTGATAGCAGTTTGCAAACCTGGAAGAGACAGTCTCTAGCCTGGACCGAAAATGCTCTCTCTTCACAGAGGGAAAGGGCAGGTTGGGTTTTATGCCTCACAGGGCCTGTATTATACAACAGAGTCATACATATTCAGGAGGTTTAGGAAAAAGCTACACATATTTATGAGGGGAGTGGGTGCATGCACAATGATTAAACTTATAAGTAACATACTTCCCATATTCACTTTGGGGTGCAGTTTTAGAATTAATATGAGGTAGAATTTGGCTCTTTATATCAAAAGGTGAACTATAATACACAAAGAATATTTGTGCAGTCTCTATAAGCTGGATGAAAATGGCTCAAGGTCTACAGTTGCCCATCAGGGAAGAATGTTTGTAAGACCAGTCTTCTGTCCAGAGTTATAGTGGTCTAGGTTACAAATCAGAATTAGGAGGAGTCTAATAATTTTCTCCTTCTCTTAGCAAAAATGTAGTTTTCCTGTAGCTGGAGAAATTTAGGGAATTACCATACCCATGGGCCCATACATAGCTTTTGCTTCAAAGGGGTATTTATTTTGGTCTCAGATCACAAGAACAATGAGATTGCTTTGATGGATCAAAAAGAATAAGAAATTAGGTATTATGAATGATGAAGATTCAGGTTGATATCTCAACCTTAGCACTGACTTTTTAAGCTGTAAACTTTTAAACTTTAAGTTGCAAATACAGTAGAACCTCCATAGTTGACCACCCCTCTAGATTAACCACCTCCTTAAGTTGATCTAATTTTCATAGACCCAACAGGCACCACAGGTACGAATTCGTACAGTAGGCTTTGTTCCTTCCGTTGACTCCCTTTGTATGTCGACCAGTTTGTTACAGTCCCTTGAGTGGTAAACTCTACTGTATTAAGAAAATTTCAGGTCATCAAGGAATAGGAGTTGGAAATGCTAGCACTATTTAAAAGCTTGCTTTGCTTATAATTTTAGGGTTCTTTTTAATTATATAGAGATAGCAGGAAAAACTTTAGTGTCAAACTTGCTGACTGCTGAGTTAACAGCATAAGAAACGATGCTATTTCTAAAATGTTAAAACTTAGTATGCAACACATCCAAGAGTTTTTGCTATGTTTAACACAATGTTTGAATAGTTAAACATATACAGTAGAAACTCTGTAAGTTAGAACTGATAGCCTATAGACTTTTTCCAGCCTTTTAGTTTTTTTTAAACTTATTTTCATTGGGACACTTCACAAGAAAAATAAATTACTGTCTCTCTTTAGAAAAGATACCTTTAAAAAATAAAAAAATATTTGTGATCATGGGTTAGGCAAAAATTTCTTAGATACAATACTTAAAGAAGACTCATAAAAGAAAAAGTTGATAAATTTGACTTCATCACAACTAAGAGTTTCTGTTCTTCAAAAGATACTATTAAAAGAATGAAATGAAAAGCCGCAGGCTTAGAACATATTTGCAAACCTTACATGAAAATTTTAAAAAATGTATATCTAGACTATATAAAGAACCTCCAAGTCACAAAAGACCACAGATTATATGATTCCCTTTGTATGAAATGTCCAGCATGGGCTAATCCATACAGAGACAGAAAGCAAACAAGCAGTTGCTTAGGCTTGGAGTGAAGAGGCTATGATGGGGAGTTAGAGAGTGAAATGAGTTTCTTTTTGAGGTGATGTTTTAAAATGGACTTTGGAAATAATTGTACAACTCTGTGAATGTACTAAACACCACTGAATTGTATACTTCAAATGAGTGAATTTATGGTATGCAAATTATATTTCAATAACCTCCCCAAAGGTATTTAACATTTAATAAGAATAAAAACAAACAAAAAAAATTAATGGGCAAAAAAATTTAAACACACATTTCAACAAAGAAGATATAGAAATGGCTAATAAGCCCATGAAAACATGCTCAACATCATTAGTCATTAGGAAATGCAAATTAAAATCACAGTGTGATAGTGCTACATGCATCTTAGATGGCCTTTAAAAAATTACTGACAAAACCCAGTGCTGACAAAGAAATCCAGTAATCTGAATTTACACATTGCTGGTGAAAATGCAACAAACAGCCACTTTGGACAACAATTTGCAGTTTCTTATAAAGATACATGTATACAACCCAGCATCTGACTTCTGTGTATTTACTCAAGTTAAATGAAAATCCCTACTCAAACAAAATTTGTCCACAACCTTCATAGTGGCCATAGGTGTAATCACCAAAAACTACAACACAATCCTAATGTTCTCCATTTGGACAATGGATAAATAAGTTGTGGTATAATAATGGTATAATACTCAGAAATAAAAGAAACATAGAAGCAAATTTGTGAATCAGAAAAAAAGAAATAAAAAAAGAAAATGAAAACAGAAATGAAACAAATGCATTAAGCGACGTGAAGACAGCCACACTCAAAACTCACCTACTGTGATTCTATTTGTATTGTATGGTGTTCTTGCAGAAGCAAAACTATAGGGACAGAAAATAGATGAGTAGTTTCTAAGGGCTAAGATTGTGGTAAATAGTGACTATGTAGGGGGATGAGGAAATCTGGGTGTTGACAGAACTATTATATACTTGATTGTTGAGGTTGTTACACAACTGCACATTTTTGTCAAAACTCACCAAACTATGCACTGAAAAGGGTGAATTTTACTGTGTTTAATTATACATCAAGTTTTTAAAAAATAGGTAGCTCTATCAACATTGAGTTGACACTCTTGCAAAGCTACAACCAACTGTTCCCTCAAAGTAGGACATTTTTGTCTAGCTACCTACTGAGTCAGGTGGACTTATTTACTTGCCTGGACCCTGTAGATAGTTTTTTGTTACCTCTATTTACCCCACAGCATAAGTATAAAATAGTAAAATATGTTTAACTGCTTCTCTTCGATTGGGTTTTCAGGAATATCCTATCTCATCTCTGATATTTAGCCACATGGCAAACTCCTACTCATTCTTCAAGACCCAGTGCAAATGTCACCTCTTTGCTAAGCCTTACGCAGACTTTCCTTCTCTCTTAAGCAGGGCCTGTTTTCCCCTTGTCTGTGCTCCTGCAGCCCCTGGGTAGCCCCATCTCATGGCATTTATCAAACTCTGTTGGAAATGGTGATGGCCTTAGTGTCCTTCCTCACCACATGTGAACTATTCTGTGTCTGTATAGGCCTGACACACAGTAGGTACTGGTGGGTGTATGTTAAATTAGTGGCCTTATCCCTTAGGCTGTAAAGTAAAAAGGCTAAGCCAATCCACGAGGGTAAGTGGCTGTATTTGTAATAAGCAAATCTTGAGGAGGATCAGAAAATAATTTGGGGCCAGATTCAGGAGGGCTTTGAATGCCAGTCTCAGGATTTCTGACTTTACCCTGTGGGCCATGGAGAGTTCTTCACCCGCCCCACATATGTTAAGCCATTTATTCTCCTTTTTCTTTGGCAGGCTCCCCCTCCTGAAAGCCATTGACTCCTTCACTTCATTCAGGTCCCTGGTTAACTGGCCTTTAGAGATGCTTCCCTGATCACACCGTATGAAGTAACACCTCTGCCCCACTCATGTGCACACCCATTCCCTTACCCAGCTTCATTTTTCTTCATGGCACTCATCACCATCTCCCAAACATGTATTTTTTTATTGTCTTTATCCCATCACAGAATGTAAAATTGATGACAGCAGGGACATTTTTTAATTCATTGCTATGCCCTCAGCACCTAGAACATAATCTAAGTCAGAGCCAGAGGCTTGACAAAATGTGTGCGAATAAATGAATCCCTATTTTATGAAGTCTCACAGCTAGTAAGGTCTGAGTCAGATGCAGACCCAGATCTTATATGAGTTCAACTTTAAAAAATATTCTTTTAATCAGGATCTGGTAGACGGGGCCTCTGAGTATAAGCCTTGGAGTCATAAAGGGCTAGACTTAAACTAGCTCTTCATTGTTTGGGAATCATTGACTGCTTTGAGAATCTGTTAACAGCTCTGGGCTCTTTACCTTGAGAAGCAGACAAAAGTGCAAACAAAATATTTTGCAGATGACTTCAGGAGCTCATGGAAAGTCCTCTCTTTTGGTCCCCTTCCTGACCTTCTTGAGTATATGTCTTTGGACAAACCATTTCATTCCTCTAAGCCTCAGTTACAGCTCTAAAGTGCAGAAAATGAGACTCACCTCTCAGGGTGTGCTGGAAGATCCAATAAGATCAGTATGAACATTTTGGGTTAAAATATTGTCAGTGCTTATCATCCCTACCCTACCTGAACTTCTGTGTGGCAAGGTGGGAAAGACTTGGAAGACCTGGGTCCCAGGCGTGTCACTCCCGCATCCCAGCGTGGGTGATTCACATACCCCTTATAAGCCTTAGTTGTGTCCCCCATACCCCCAAAATGTGATTATTGTTCATTTAACAGAATGAATCAAATGAGATAACAAAAGCCCTCAGGAAACACTAAAGCCCTGGAAACGTTTCCCAGGACATTCTCTCTGCCTGCTGCAAATTGTTTTACTTTTTCAATTTCAAGTACAAAAAGCTCTCTGCAGGTCCAGGCCTAAGGAGCTAAAGGATAATGTGGATCAAATCCTATTTCACCAAATCCTATTACAGTGCCCCTTTCCCACATAGAAGGCTTCTCTCATGCTGGACTGAAGCCTCCCAGGGGAGACCTGGTTAACTTACCTCTGTCTCTGGTTGGCCAAGCACAGAGCCCTGCACCATAGGAACACTCTGTTGCCAAAAACTCCTTTCATCTGCAATCAAGAACTTTATGTTTGGTCCACATGATTTCTGTTTCAATTAGATACCAACATTGAAAAATCAAGAAAATTCATAAACAAATTGAGGTTTTTAGCTTCTCTTTACAAATTAGGTGATCTATACCAAGAAAGTGCAAATTCTCACATGTGGGAAGAGCCAGGCCAGCATTTTGGCTGTCCTCCCCATCCCTTTTAATTCAAATGCCATGTAACTTCCCACCCCCATAGTCCTCACAGCTCCTACCCTTATGCTGCGTACCCGTCCATCTCCAGCCTGGAATCAACAGGCATGGGAGTAAGATTCTCCATTTTACATTCCTAGAGCATTACATGAAGCCCATTCACAGGTGCCATCTTCTTGAACTAATTAAGAAATGTTTGTGAATTGGGTATTATCATCCCCACACCATAGGTGAAAAAAAGTAAGACTCCAAGAGGCAAAGAAACTCATTCAAGACCATAAAGCCCTCTAGAGGTAGCTTCAAACTCAATCATAAATTCTCCTTTACTGAAGAGAGATTAAAACCTTAAATAGGTAGCTTCCATTTGTTTAAAGTGACATTGAACTTCAGCTACACTCTGATACAAAGACTTTGAGTCAAACAGACCAGGTTTCAAATCTGGACTCAGCTATGTACTGACTATGACACTTCACCTCATCCATTTCTGCATCTCTGAAATGGAACCTAAAATTCCTTCCCCACAGGACTGTTCACTAATCCTTTGTAGATTTTAGTAAATGAATTTGGAAAGTGCTACCCTGACCAAAGAAAAAGAGCCACACTATAGAGTTCATAGAAACATTGGTCAACATGAAGTTTTTGTTTAGTTTGATTCTAAACAGGACCTCTAAAAATCTACAGGACCAAACACAGCTTTCTTAAAAATATCTGAGCCACGCAAGTCATATACGAAAAGACACCTAAAGAAGCTATTTGGAGTATCCTAGCTAGGAAAGGATATAAGAACAACAAAATTCATGGAACTAGATGGATAATAATTGTTTCAGCAGACCAGAGGAAGCTCAGAAGCTGGCCAGTAAGCAGTATAAGTCTCCAGAAAGATTTGGGAAGGCATCAAGTACCTCTGGAAGGGGGGTGAAGCTGGGTCTTAACGTAGGTGGAGTGGGACTTGTTGGAAGCCTGCTTAAAAAGCAGTTGAAATCACTGATCAGATGGCATCAACCTCACAAGACCTCCCAACATGTGCCTCCAGGTGAAGTACACAGCTTCCAACTATGGTATCTTCCTGCAGAATGTGTAAGCTGAATCTAACAAGTCAGTGAGGAAACAAGCAGCAAGCCTAGATCGTGGGAAATTCTAGAAGGCCTCTTCAAAATGTCAATGTTACAGATTAAAAAGGCTAAAGAGGGCGGCACCTGTGGCTCAAAGGGGTAGGATGCTGGCCCCATATGCTGGAGGTGGCAGGTTCAAACCCAGCCCTGGCCAAAAACAAAAAAAACAAAAATAAATAAATAAATAAAAAGGCTAAAGAGA
Source organism: Loris lydekkerianus (assembly GCA_963574355.1). Taxonomy (NCBI): domain Eukaryota; kingdom Metazoa; phylum Chordata; class Mammalia; order Primates; family Lorisidae; genus Loris; species Loris lydekkerianus. The sequence goes on from CAUYPK010033242.1 coordinate 62,560, forward strand.
TATAACAGCCAAATGCAACGGATGCTGTTTTTTTTTTGTTGTTTTTTTTTTTTTTTAATTAGGCCATTTAGACAAATCTGAATATAGATTAGATATTAGATGATGAAGTAGCCACAACGATCCCCACATCCACACCTATATATCCCCATATCCACACCCGCATTATACAGGGTTGGTCTATGTGTCTCATCCCATACTGCAGAAGGGACGGTATGTTACCAGAAAGATTACATACAGTTTCCACCTTGGGCTCTCTCTCTCATACATAATGCACATTTAGATCTCTTGTTTTGAGTGAAGGCACCTGCCATGCTGTTATAATGCTCTAGTAGCCTACAGACAGGGTAATGAAGTAAAGACCCCAGGATTTCAGACATCAGCCCCTGAATACAGCTTTAGATGACTGCAGCTTCCACCAACAGATCTACTGCAACCTCATGAAAGACCCTGCATCAGAACTATGCAGCAAAGCTGCTCTTAGAATTCTAACACTCAGAAACTGTGAGATAAATGTTTATTGTATAAAGTGCTAGTTTAGGAGTACTTTGTTATACAGAAGTAGATAACTAATGCAGATGATAAAAGGTAACAATTTTATATTCTTAGCTATAACATTGGTACAGGAGAATTGCCTTATTTTTAGGACATACGTCCCAACATACTTAGGGAAAATGTCATGATGCCTCCACAATTTAGTTTCAAATAATTCAACAAAGATATAAACATGGCATACACACACACACACAAATACAAAAAGTTACTGAATTTAGGTAGTAAATATACAGGTAATCATAGTATTATTCTCTTTACTTTTCTGTATCTTTGAAAATTTTCACAATAAAAACTTAGAGAACTCCTGCTTCTAGCCAAGATGGAGTAACATAATCCAGATTTATACTCCCTCTGAAAGCAACCAAGAAACTATTAAAAATATATAAAACAACAGTTTTCAATACACTGGACATCAGCCAACAAAGGACAGTAATCTCTGAGAGATGAAAAATAAGGTGAACCCTGTGATTCCCCCAGCCTGCCTATATTAAGAGAGATTTCCATTCTAACCATAGCAGAGGGCAAAGAAACAATGGAAAGTCCCATCAGACTTCTTAAGTTGAGACAATAGGCAAAAAGTTCAGGGAGACCAGGATAGCTACAGTTTCGAGACCAGATTCCAGAGAAAAGAGAGCTGCCCTCAGAAAGAACCCCAGAAATCTACAGAGAGTCCCCCTTAAGTAAACAGCAGAGTACTGACCAATTCACTTGTGCAAAGAAAAGAGCTAAGGCTATGCTGAACATGGTAGGTGTGCACCTGTAGTCTCAGCTAGTAGGGAGGCTAAAGTGGGAGGATTTCTTGAGGCCAGAAGTTCGAAGTTGTATTTATGATGATCTCACCTCCTGAATAGCCACTGTACTCTGGCTGGGGTAACATAGAGAGACTCTGTCTCTAAAATAATTAAAGAAAAAGAAAACATCTGAGATTGTGGAAAGAACCACCTGAAAGGATTAGAAGGAATAGTATCTGGTGCTTACACAAGGCTGAGAACAGCACCTATTGCCACTAGCCAGACATTAAAACTTAAACATGTACGAAGCATTGGGTAGAATACTCATAAAGGTCTTTCCTTAATTATGAGGAATAATTAGTCCTAGACTAAGCACTGCTCTAGATCTTCCTAACAAATCATAAAAACAAGACCCCCAAAAGATTAAACTGTTTCCAAGTACCTTACTTGTATTCTAAAGCAAAGATCTAGAAAACAGAAATATAGGGCCAGGTGTGGTGGGTCATGCCTGTAATCCTACTTTGGGGGCTGGGGTGGGAGGATTGCTCAAGCCCAAGAGTTCAAGATCAGCCTGAGCAACATAGCAAGACCACAATCTCTATAAAAAATAGAAAAATTATCCAGGTATGATGGCATATACTTATAGTCCCAGCTACTAAGAAGGCTGAAGTAGGAGTATTGCTAAACCCTGGAGTTTGAGGTTGCAATGAGCTATGATGACTCCACTGTACTCTACCCAGGGTGACAGAGTGAAACCTTATCTTAAAAAAAAATTATCAGACAGGGTGGCACCTGTGGCTCAAAGAGTAGGGCACTGGCCCCATACACTGGAGGTAGCGGGTTCAAACCCAACCCCGGCCAAAAATTGCAACAACAACAACAACAAAAATTATCAGACGTACAAAGAGCGAGTACAAACTCAAAGTATAATGAGGAGAATAATCAATCAATCAAACCAACCAAGATATGGCACAGATGTTAGAATCAGCAAAGAAGGACATCAAAACAATCAGAAAAACTATACTTAATAAATTCAAAAAGCTAAGTAAAGATATTAAAGACATGAAAAATACCCAAATTAAACTTCTGGACATGAAAAAAATAAGGTTTGAGATGAAAATTACACTGACCAAGATAAAGAACAGATAAGACATGGCAAAAAAAAAAAAAAAAAAAAAAGTAGTGAACTTGAAGACATATACCTCAAAATTATCCAAAATTACACAGAAAGAACAAAGAACAACATAAAGAAAATAATTCTATGCCACACATTTGATAATTAAAATGAACCAATTCTTTGAAAGACACAATTTAAGAGATATAGATAATCTGAATACGCTTGTATCTATTAAAGAAATGGAATTAGTAATTAACCTTTCAAAACAGAAAGCACCCTGCCCACAGGGTTTCACTGGTGAAGGAAGAAATAATACCAATTTTCTATAATCTTCCAGAAAATAGAAGCAGAGAGAACACTTCCTAACTTATTCTATGACTCTTAAATTGCCCTAATATCAAAACCAGATAAATATATTACAAGAAAAGAAGATTACAGAACAGTATCTTTCATGGACAAAAAGTTAAAAACAGTACCCTCAACAATATATTAGCCAATCAGATACAACAATGTATAAAGAAACTATACACCATGACCAAGTGAGATTTATCCCAGTTATGCAAAGCTGGGTTAACATTCAAAAGTCAACAAATATATTCTATCACATCAATAGGCTAGAGAAGAAAAATCCCTCTTTGTATGTCTGATAATATGAGCAGATGCATGAAAGTATTTGATAAAATCTAATACTCATTTGTGATAAAAATGCTGCAAACAGGACTAGAGGAAAAATGCTTTAATTTAATATAGAACATCTATAATTTCAAAACCCCCTTACAGATAATGTCATATTTAATGATGAGAAACTATATTTTCCCCTCCTAAGACTTAGAACAAGGCAAGGATGTATTCTCTCACCAGTACTAGTCAACATTATACTGGAAATTCTAGCTAATGGTATAAGGCAAGAAAAGGACATAAAATATACGCAGATAGGGAAAAAAATAAATAAAACTGTCCTTGTTCACAGATGACATAATGGTACATATAGAAAACTCCTAAATAACTAACAAATGAAAACTGAAAGTAATAAGCAATTATATTAATAGCAAGGTTGCTAGGATATAAGGTCAATACATAAATTAATTGCTTTCCTATAAACCAGCAATGAACAAATGGAATTTGATGTTTAAAACATAATACCTTATGCCAACAGATCTGAGATCATGCAAAACAAGATCAAAACACTCCAGAAGATCTAGAAAAGAGAAGAAAAGAAATTTTAGAAAATCCCCTGTGGACGGGCCTACATAGTTTTTTACCCTGCCTTCTTCCCCTGCTACCCTTATTTACCCTTCACCTTTGGGCCATGTATCCTTAAAAAAGGTTAGAGGCAGTTAAATCAGGTCGAGGTCCAATATCACTGGCTCATTAACCACGAATATAACTATTATTCTTCACCGCCCTCCATAGCACCAATGACGGGTAAGACTCCCAAAGCTGGGACAACCTAAGACAGGATATGGAGAGGCTGCACCGTGGATTACATTCATAGTACCCAAAGATGGGCAAGATCACTCTGCGTTCAGTCACCTAAGACAGGGACCAAACTATCGATGTTTGTATCCCCATGACAGGTAAGACTGAAACTGCAAGAGCAGGCAACCTAAGACAGGGGCTATGTTTTTCTGCCATACAAAAAATAAAAGAGGGAATTGTTGGGCCCTGCCATGTGCCTGAGGCCTAGTGCAACTTCCCGAGCCTGACTAGAAGTAGATCCATT
>CAUYPK010033248.1:0-27011 GCA_963574355.1 Loris lydekkerianus
TTCACTTAATTAAATGTGCCATTAAATATTGTGGGTTAAATAGTTCAGTGGAATACAGTTCAGTTCAGCCGCCTACCTCTTCAGCTCAGCTGCGACTTGTGGACTGAGCTGAAGCACTGCCCCCTCAAGCAGACGGCAGAAGACGACTGGGGACTGTGTGCATTTGATTAGGTGCGCATGCACCGAATCAAATAACCTGTATGACCCGAGTATAAGCCGAGTTCGGGTTTTTCGGCACAAATTTTGTGCCAGAAAAAACTCGGCTTATACTCGAGTATATACGGTAACTTGCTTCTGGATGCACAAACACCGAGTGACAGGGCCGCCAGAGCTCTGACCTACATCTTCCAGAGCCAAGCTTAATCGTCTTTCATTCCCAACTACTATTCTATTGATTTCTGCCATTCCAATAAAGAATCTCCCAGTCATTTAAAAAAAGACAAGGGGTGGGCATGCTGCCATGCCACAGAAGCCAGTGATCATTTCTCTTGCCTAGAAGGCACTATCTTGGGGCCTCTATGAGCTATTAAAATTGATTTTATTATTACTCTGAAAACTCAAGAGACAATTTTATGTTTTATTTCAATATTTATACAAAGTTCTTTTCCAATAATTGCCTCCTATCTACCATTCTTACCGTGATCTGGGTTCCCTGATTGCCAGCACATGGTTTAGGAGGAGCTTTCAGTTTTCCATCTGAGTAACTTGCTCTAATGAGAAAGTACATGAAATTATTAGTATCCAATAGAAACAGAGACAGATACTTATCCAAGGGAAAGAAAATCACACCAACAACAGATTAAAATATAGCCATCTTATATATTGTCTTAATTATGTATCATTTTCCTGTTTATTTTTCTACTATTCTATAATCATTCTAATTAGATTAGGAAAATCTGGCAAATTTCACTTTTTAGTTGCAGTTATCAAATGATAGTTTTGCCACTGCTTAACAGAACAAAAATTTTTCAGTAATTTTGTAATCCTTTATTGCAGAGCTATCATATATGAGGCCTGTAGACGTCCTGGTAATAAAGAAAGGTTTTAGAAAGCTCTTATCTAGCAAAGGAATAGATTTTTATTTAAGTGTAGAGTGGTGGCCCCAACCCCAGACTGTAGACCAGTACTGGGCCGGGCCCGTTAGAAATTGGGCTGCACAGGAGGTGAGCAGCAGGCAAGTGAGCGAAGCTTCATCTGTATTTATAACCGCTCTCCATCACTTGCATCACCACCTGAGCCCTGCCTCCTTTCCACGGCATTAGATTTTCACAGGAGTGTGAACCCTAACTGTACATGTGAGTGATCTAGGTTGCTTGCTCCTTATGAAAATCTAATACCTGGCGATCTGAGGTGGATTTGGGGTGGTGATGCCACTGCTGGGGAGTGGCTATAAATATAGATTATCATTAGCAGGGAGGTTTGACTACACAATGACTACAACAAATCAATTGCCTATAGATTCTTATTAATCCTCCTCCTGCAGTCTGTGGAAAAACTGACTTCCACAAAACAAGTCCCTGGTGCCAAAACAACTGGGGACCACTGTGATAAGTGATCTAAAAAAGGAACTATTCAGCCTAGAATGGGAGTGAGAGTAGGTGAAAGCATCTTAGAAGAGATGACAATTCATCCAGCTTTCAGGGAAAAGTAGTTTCAGGTGGAGACAGCAGGAAAGACCACACAGGAAAGGAAAAACATAAACAAAGGCATAGAGACTTTAGAACAGTGGTTCTCAACCTGTGGGTCACAACCCACACTGTATTAAAGGGCTGCGGCATTAGAAGGTTGAGAACCACCGCTTTAAAATATATGGCAACTGGGAATATATGGAGAGAAGACTGAGAGAACACTGGGGCTTGGCACCCATAGCTCAGTGGTTGGGGCACCAGTTACATATACCGGGGCTGGCAGGTTTGAACCTGGCCCCGGCTGACTGAATAATAATGACAACTGTAACAAAAATATAGCTGGGTGTTGTGGTGGGAGCCTGTAGTCCCAGCTATTTCGAAGACTGAGGCAAGAGTCTGAGGTTGCCATAAGCTGAACACTGGACGGTGTTGGTTGCCATGATGATGACTCTGGATTTCATGCTGCCATGGAAGTAGAGCCACTTGAGGTCTCAGGCAGGAGCATAACACAATCTCAGAGATCAAAAAATGGGACTTTGTGTCCCAGGCTACCTAGGGAGAAATTAACTTACAATTATTTCCCCACTTTGTGAGAGAGGATTCTAATCCTATCAGCCTATGTGACTCCAGGGCAATTATATACATATAGAGTCAAACTCCCCTAGTATCAGTGTTGTACACTCTGAAATCTCCCTTATTTCACATATTTATCTGTTAAAGAAGTCTAAGAAACAGGCAGAGGTGCCCTTTGTTGAAGCTATTTTCCCTTTTAATTTACAAACAATCTGTATGATTAAAAAAGAATTCTCCATTTTGGCACAAATTAAGTACTTATATCAATTTTCAACTAGTAAATGGCCAGTACTCACAAAACTACCATTTACTTAGAATACCTATGTGCAACAGACACTTTGCTAGGTACCTGTAGTATGTTACATTTTATCTTATAAGAATAAAGAAGAACAACACCTAATAATCATCCTTGTGGATTATCAATTTATTCATAAGGAACAAAGAAAACTTACCAAAATCTCAGCCAAAAAAAGATAACACTGGTGTTTAGATAGCATGACTCTGAGATCCAGGCAAAAAGCACATTTCAGGATGAATATATAGGAGTAAAAGAAGCAAGCATTTTACCTGTATGCACACTTTCCATCAGCTGTTTTGGTTGTAATAGTAACGTGAGCCACATGGCTTATGCTGGCCAAAGCCTATGGAGGAAAGGGATATATACAGAAAGAAAAAACTCATTGTTGGGTTGCCCACTGTCACCTCATGGAACAGACATGTTATCTAAATTGCCTCTTCCATTTTGTATTAGCATGTGGCAACAATGAGCACTTTGCTCATTCATTTTGAAGACATGTTAAAAATAAGGGATCTCAAACAATCTGTATCATGATTACTAGAATTAGGAGAAAATATACATAAAAAAGCCCAAAAGGAAAAAAAAACCCCACCAAACCATTAATGTGTTAATAGCAATTGTGCTAAGGTGGGAGAACTGTAAGCATGCTTAAAAATATTCTCTCATTTATTTATGCATTTACTTTTGGATTGACATAAGGGTACATACAATTAGCTCACACTGTTTGTGTCTGTAGGGTAAAGTACCAGTTGCAGCACTCTTCACCCAGGAAATATGCCCCATACCCCCTACAATGTACCCAACAGGTGGGAGTTTACTGAACCCCCGTCTACCCTTCCCCCTTCTTGAATTTAATTGTTTTTCTCTTGTGTGGGTCTATATTTGTTCATCTATTAGTTTCAAAGTATGTACTAGCACTGAGTACATGAGATGCCTGCTTTTCCATTCTTGAGATACTTTACCAAGGAGAATGTTCTTCAACTCCATTCAGGTAAATACAAAAGATTTGAAGTCTCTACTTATTATGGCTGAACAGTATTCCATGGTATATACATACCACTGTTTATTTATCCATTCTTGAGCTGATGGGCACTTGAATTGCTTCCACATCTTTGTGATTGTGAATTGAGCTGCTATATGTATTCAAGTGTAAATGTCCTTGTGATGACATGGTATTTTTTCTTTTGGGTAGATACCTAGCAATGGGATTATGGGATCAAATGGAAGGTCTACTTTTAGCTCTTTTAGGATTCTCCATAATTCTTTCCAAAAAGGCTGCATTAGTTTGCAATCCCACCAATAGTGCGTCAGCGTTCCCTTCTCTCCTCAACCACCCAAAGTCAGCATCTGCAGGTTTGCTACACTATGATGTGGTCTCTTGATATTCTCAATTACGTGTCTTTGAATAATTTAAAAATATGCCTTCAGAAATGGACAATGGAATCATTCAAAATAGTACTGGATATTATTACTCAAAACTGTTTTATAGAGGCAATTACATGTTTAGAAACACAAATTTAAGGTTATGCAATTAACACAGAACATTAAAAATTCATGACCATTTTTTCCTTCTTACAAGCCAAGAGTGATTTCTATTTGTTTCTTTGGTGTTTTGGACAGAGTCTTATTCTGTTGGCCTGGGTAAAGTGCCATGGTGTCATCATAGCTCACAGTAACTTCAAACTCATAGGCTCAAGCCATCCTTCTACTATACCCTCCAGAAAAGCTGAGACTATAAGTGATTGCCACCATGCCTGGCTAGTTTTTCTATTTTTATTTTAATTCATTCATTCATTCATTCATTCATTCGGGGAACAGTTTTATTACTCTGTCACCCTGAGTAGAATGCCGTGGTATCATCATACCTCACAGCAACCTTGAACTCTTGGGCTTGAGCAATCCTCTTGCCTCAGCCTCCTGAATAGCTGGGACTACAGGTGCCTGTCACAAGGCCTGGCTAGATTTTCTATTTTTAGTAGAAACAGAGTCTTGCTCTTGCTCAGGCTGGTCTTGAACTCCTGAGCTCAATCTGTCCATCTTGGGCTCCCAAAGTGCTAGGATTACAGGCATAAGCCACTGTGCCTGGCCTAGTTTTTATATTTTTAGTACAGATGGAGTCTCATGCTTGCTCAAGCTGGTCTTGAACTCTTAAGCTCAAGCAATTCACCTGTTTGACCTCCCAGAGTGCTAGGATTACAGGCATGAGCCACCACACATGGCCCCAAGAATGGTTTCTTGGACCTTTGGGATCTGTATCTCTTTTCATAAGAAGGACTTCACAGTATGTAACAATGCAACCCAGGAACTGTGCTATGATGGTGTCTGTGTGACTGTCCCAGATGTGAATTTAGCCACAGGAGGTTCGTTTCATTAAAAGAAACACAGCTCAGGCTCAGAGATGACCAGGTGCTAGCTGGATGCCCCTGGTTTATGTAATTTAGCTAATTTTCTTTTTGTTTTTGTTTTTTTGAGACAGTCTCACTTTGTTGCCCCAGGTAGAGTGTCGTGGCATCATAGCTCACAGCAATCTCAAACTCAAACTGAGCTCAAGTGATTCTCTTGTCTCAGCCTCCCAAGAAGCTAGGAGTAGTTGTCCACCATAACACCCAGCTGTTTTTAGAGACAGGGTCTCGCTCTTGCTCAGGCTGGTCTGGAACTCCCGAGCTCAAGCAACCCACCCACCTTGGCCTCCCAGAGTGCTGGGATTACAGGACTGAGCCACTACATCCAAACCTAATTTTCATCATTAAAAAGGTGTACATGATTTTGAGAGTAAGGAAGGACATTAAAAATGCACAGTAGAACAATATTTTATTAAACCAGGATGGGAGAATGCCACTACACATAGCATAGCAGATAGTCTTGCTGCTTCAGGGCTCCATCAGCAATGGAGCAAGTAGACAGGAGGACAGACTATGAAGCTAGACAGCATGGTTCTATTCCTCACTATGTCACTTTCAACTGTGCCTACCCATGTTTTTAAACCTCTATTAGTTTCCTCATGTAAAACAGTATAACAGAAGAACCTACTCTGTGGGGTTATTATCAGGAGTAAGAGTTAATACCTACCAAGTACTGATGACCATGGCTAGTACACAGAAGTCCCTCAATAAATCTTCCCTGTGTAATATAGAGAAATAATTGCCCCAAAGATATCCTACAGGTAGGCTAAAGCCCCAGGAGAACATGGGCTTGGAAACTGAAACAGGGAATTGCAAAGCCAGAATGAAACTGCGTTCCTAGAGCTTGATCTGAGGCATACTTAAAATGAGGTGCAGCCTCAAGGTGAACTGTCTCTTGGAAACTGCCCCTGCCCAGAACAATTTGAGTACTTGAGACCACTTCGGTTTGATCTAATTGATCTAAATTACAGAGATTGGGTCATGGCTGCTTTTTTTAGAAATTAAAGTAATACACATACATAATTTTAAAAATTCAGAAACTACAGAAAGGCCCCAAATAAAAGCTCTTTTCCTCTCTCCCATCTTCACTTTCACTGCCTCCAAAGCAACTATTACGAAAGGTTTGTCTAGTCCCTTAGAGCCTTCAGAAAGGAACACAGCCCTGCCAAAACCTTGATTTTTAGTCCAGTGAGACCCAAATCTTCTGAACTCCAGAACTGTAAAATTTCTGTTGTTTTATGCCACTAAGTTAATGGCAATTTTTTTTGGCAATGATAGAAAAGTAATAGTTTTAAAATATGCATTACCTAGGAATAGTATTGCTATAAATGTATACTAAGGAAATAAACAAAACATAGATGTGTGTATAAGAATATTCATCAGAATAGCCAGGCATTGTGGCGGGCACCTGTAGTCCAGCTACTTGGGAGGCTGAGGTAAGAGAATCACTTAAGCCCAAGAATTTGAGGTTGCTGTGAGCTATGATGCCACAGCACTCTACTTTGGGCGACAGCTTGAGACTCTCTCTCAAAAAAAACCCAGAATATTCATCAGAACCTTAAACGGGAAAAAAAGGCAAAGAGCATAAATTTTCAACAGTAAATCATTTAAACTAACTACAGTACATACATGTAATAGAATACTATGTAGCCATAAAACACTATACAGGCCTATGTTGGGTGAAAAGATATCCACAAGGAATTAAGTCATAAAATATAAGATCCTAGTTTAGTCTTACTAAAATATTTTTATCTATTTTTGTATATCACATATTCCTAAGACACATCACATAATTTCACCCACAGATTTTTCAGTATATATATGAAAAGTTAAACACTTAAAAAAAAAAACTCATGATAAAATTAATAAAAATACCAGGAAAATAATTTCTCCTTAATACCATCAAATAGTTGATCTGTATTCACATATCTGCCTTGAAAAATTTTTTTACAGTTTGCTCAAATCAGGATTTACGTAAGATCTAAGAGTTCTGACAACTAAGTTTGCAAACTCATTCTAGAAAAAGTATTATATACCTTATTGCTGAATATTACTGTGGTCACCTTCAAAGTACTTCCCTTGGGAAGCTATGCACTGATGCCTGTGCAATTTTGGAACTTTTTCTGGAACAACCATCAGAGTTGTATAAAAGTCTAACAGTGAGGGCTCCGTGCCTGTAGCTCAAGCAACTAAGGCACCATCCACATACACCACAGCTAGTGGGTTCAAATCCAGCCCTGGCTGCCAAACGACGACACTACAACCAAAAAATAGCTGGACGTTGTGGCGAGCACCTGTAATCCCATCTACTTGGGAGGCTGAGGCAAGAGAATTGCTTAAGCTCAGGAGTTGGAGGTTGCTATGAGCTGTGATGCCATGGCACTCTACCCAGGGAAACAGCTTAAGGCTCTGTCTCAAAAAAAAAAAAAAAAAAAAAAAAAATGACAGTTAAGTTTGTGAACTTGCCACTATGCACTTACATTGGCAGCACTGTACCAACAAGTTGGTAAGGATGCATAACCCTGATAAATCAGTGTCTCACAGCTGTGTTTGTGTCGACATGTGACGGTGTCTTGTTGGGTGGCATTCATTATTGTTGTTGCATATTTTTGTGGGACTCATTCATATCAAGTCTTTTGTCATGTAGTTTCCCAACCTCGGTATTATTTACCATGCTCCCTTGTTCCCTATTTTCTATATGTTTTAGATCTAAGTATGGATTAGATTCAAATTTGCTTTTTAGGAAGATTTCATAATTGGGATTGGGTAATTTTCATCAAGAGACATATAATATCTGAGGTCTACTATAAAATAGTTAATTTATGAACAATTGTCGGACTTGTAAAGTTAAAGCTAATTAAGCTTATTCAGATTTGCATATATATGACAAGTAAAAAGTACCAAATCTTATTTACCTATGTTGAGAAATATATACTGACAAACGGCAGACCATGTCATCACAGCAGGATATTTCTTGTATTTGTTTAATCCTTAGCTTACCTCACCCCGAAAGCCATAAGTAGAAATACTGGCTAAATCCTCAAAGGAATGCAGTTTACTTGTAGTAAACCTCTCACACACAATATCCAGATCTTCTTTCTATTAGATATAAAAAAAATCATGTTACTAATTTTTCTAAATCTTTTTTAATTTTTTAAATTAGCAATAACTTCCTCACTTGGCATTCAGAATACCACACTAACTTGGAGTTCTCCTTTCTTATTAGGTTGTTCCTTCACCTAGGACTTCATCCTTGGACCTCTTCTCTATCAACACTCACTCTCTTGATGATCTCATTCAGTCTCATTACTTGTCTTTTTTAGAGACAGAGTCTATGTTGCCCTGGGCAGAGTGCCCTGGCATCACAGTTCACAGCAGCCTCAAACCCTTGGGCTTAAGTGATTCTTTTGCCTCAACTTCCTAGGTAGCTGGGACTACAGGCGCCCACCACAATGCCCAGCTATTTTGTTGTTGTCTTTGTTTAACAGGCCTGGGGCCAGATTGGAACCCAGCAGCTCCAGGGATGGGGCGGGTGCCCAAACCACTGAGCTACAGGCAGTGAGCCTTTTTTTTTTTTTTTTTTTTTTTTTTTAAGAGACAGAGTTTCACTTTGTCACCCTCGGTAGAGTGCTGTGGCATCACAGCTCACAGCAATATCCAGCTCTTGGGCTTAGGCGATTCTCTTACCTCAGCCTCCTGAGTAGCTACAACTACGGGCGCCTGCCACAATGCCGGCTATTTTTTTGTTGCAGTTTGGCTGGGGCTGGGTTTGAACCCGCCACCCTCGATATATGAGGCCAGTGCCTTAGTCACTGAGCCACAGGTGCCACTCAAGCCTTTTTTTTTTAATTAGAAAACTTCAGCCAGGCTCAGTGGCTCATACCTGTGTAATCCTAGTGCTCTGGGAGGCTGAGGCTGGTGGACTGCCTGACTCACAGGTTTGAGACCAGCCTGAGCAAGAGTGAGACCCTGTCTCTAAAAATAGCTGTGCATTGTGGTGGGCGCCTACAGTCTCAGCTACTTGGGAAGCTGAGGCAAGAAAATCGCTTGAGCCCAAGAATTTGAGGTTGCTGTGAGCTGTAATACCACAACAATCTACCAAGGGTGACAAAGTAAGACTCTGTTTCAAAAAAAAAAAAAAAAAGAAAGAAAGAAAACTTCTTTGTTAAAAATCTACAGATAAAGTTTTAAATTGTAATAAAATATATACTATAATAATGTTTCCATCTTAACTATTTTCAGGTGTACAGTTATTTGGCATTAAGTCCTTTCAAATTGCTATGCAACCATCATTACTATTCATCTCCAGAACTTCCATCTTCTCCAAACTGAAACTCTACCCATTAAAGAATAACTTCCAGTCTCCTCCCTCCTCCCAGGCTCTGTCAATGACCATTCTACTTTCTGTGCCTATGACTTTGATTGCTTTAAGAACCTCATATGAGAGAAATCATATATTTGTGAGATTCTGGGTTGATTATGCTCACCAGCAATGCACAGGAATTCCAATTTCTCCACGTTCTCATCAATACATTATTTTTTTTATAATAGTCATCCCAATGGGTATGAAGTGGTCTCACTGTGATTTTTATCTGCATTAACCTAATGACTAATGATGCTGAACATTTTCTCATGTGAGTCTCATGGCATTCAATACCATCAAAATGCAAACAACTTCCAAATTTTTATCTCTAAACCTCTCCCCTGCACTCCAGACTCACACACACAACAGGCATCTTAAATTTAACATCTACCAAAATGAACTTCTGATCTTCCCCCAAACTGCTTCTTCCATAGTATTTTCTATGTTAGTAAATGGCAACTATTTTTTTCTATTTATATAGCCCAAAACCTTGAAATCATTCTTGACTCCTCCTTATCTGACACCCTACATTAGTTTTTGCTTTCATTATCAACCCAGAATCTCACTGCTTATAACTCACTGTGACCAGACTGGTCTGAGGCATTGTCCCTCCCCTCCTGAATTGCTCTAAGAGTCACCTTACTGTTCCTACTCTGTTCTTCTGCGATCTATTTCCCACATAGCAGAGAAAGGATTAAAAACAAAACAAAACAAAACAAAAACTCACCACATCATGTAATCTCTTTGCTTAAAACCCTCGAGCATCTCATCATATTCAGAATAAAAGCTGAAGATTTTACCATGGCTTATAAGGACCGACATGTTCTCTCCCAGACCTTATCCACATTCTTTTCTCTCCTTACCCTGTAGACACAAGAGCCTCCAGGCTGAATCCTTAAATCCATGTCAGGCGTATTTCCATTTCATGGCCTTTGCATATATTAATCTCTATGCCCAAATACATATCCTTTAAACAGCCTCGTTATTTACTCTTTGACCTCCATCATATCTCTCCTCAAATACCACATCCACACTGAAGTGTTCCTAAACCATTCAATTTAAACTGTGTCCCTCCCCACTGTCCCATTCTTTCTCCTCCATGCTTTAGTTTTCTCCATAGCACTTAATGCTACCTAACATACTATTTATTGTTCCTATTTATTGTTTGTCTCTCGCCACTACAATGTAAGCCCCAGAAGAGAAAGGATTTTTGTATTTTATTCACTATCATATCCCCTGAACAATGCCCAGCAAAGAATAGGTACTCAAGAAATATTTATTGTTGGTGTTGAATTTTTCAGTAAAAAAATCGCAAATGCAAAAGCTTAGAGTTTCTGGAACATGAAAAGTTTCTGCTTACAGAGGTACCACCTGACACACATGAACGCCCTGCTCCTCTGAGGTTTTACTTACCCTGATCCCAGTGCCATTGTCTTGGATCTGAATCAACTTCAGGCCACCCTCTTTAACAATCACTTGAATACTTGTGGATTTTGCATCTAAACTAGTAAATCAAACAGAGAAAATAATTTATCAGTCTGCAACTACTCTAATGTACATATTTTAATATGAGTTGAGTGGTAATAACAAACTCTAAGATGCTTTATTAATGTGTTTTTCCTTTGTCCTGCAGGTTCCGTGACTACATTATATGAGTTTACATACTGTGTGAAATAGAAGGAAGAGAAGGACAGAACTATCACTTCTAATAGCACATTCAGCATTACTTCTGTTCCTCTATGAAAGGTAATAAAAGAACTTAAAAGTAGGATTCTTTTAGCACATGCCTCTTCCTTACCCTCCTCTTTGTTACTTCAACTTTATTCAGCTTCAGGTTCCTGGGTGACTCTACTAAAATATCATTAAAAAAACAAAAATTCTAAATGTTTTTATCTACTATTTCCTTTTCTGTAAGGAAATACATTTATGATGGAGCAAAGAAAAACATGGCAATGCAAAACTTATTTAAGAAGCCAATAAATCTTTGGTGCTTTCAAAGAGTAGCCTACAACAGAGCACCTGCTAAAATTCTCTAGCAGGGGCTACATGGAAAGACCAGTTATTAACTTCCCACGTAGATAATTCTTTATTCAGAAAAAAGACAGCAAATTAAAGACCAGTCTCAGGAGCCCCTGCTTCTATTAGCCATCTCGACTTACTTATTAAAAAGAGCATAACTGGACTCCATACAAAACCTTTACTTATAGAATTAATTATAAATCACTGAGCTACTATGTTTAATTTACTACAGTACAATAATTGGCCCAAGTTGTTCTGTCAGTTTATTCCAACATAGTAAAACAGAATAAACAGAAGCCAGCTCACTACTGCTACTGCTTCTACCACTCCAAGTCAAAAGGAGAAAATGTTCCCAGGTTTTCTGTTCCTTCTCTTGTCTACCTTCTAATTCTCTTTTTTTCCCCTAGGGGTTCTTTTTGCCAATGATCTTTCAGTCCCATTGCCCTAAATAATTTGTTTTCACAATAAATCCCTCTATAAACCTACCAGTCTTCACTGGGGCATTTTTCTTTTTCTTTTTCCTACTAATAGACTGACTCTACTAACATCAAGTGATTTTAACACAAAGGATCTGACATAACGTTTAGGTACATATGGGCCTCTTTTCTTAAGTTTATAGTTCACACCCATTTTCTTTCCACGTATTTTCAACTTTTGCCATGCACATTATTTGTGATAGTTCCAAGCTTCAGAATTCACGGATGACTCATGACGTCAGTTATTTCTGAAGCGCTCCCCAGAAGTAAAGAGTAACAGAACACTTATATGAGGTCACTAATTTCACAACAGGTGAATCTTAAGTCAAAGTCCATATCAGCCTGCCCTAAAACTCCCTAAAATGAATTGTGCCCTTGAATGTGTATGGATGATTTCTGGACTGAATGATAAGCAAGAAACTGATAACACACTATTCCTCTGGAAGATTTTTTCCCCCTTCATAAACTTTTACGTATCATTAAATTTGCATCTTCTGCATATATAATTTTTAAGTAACTTCCTTAGTTGACAGTACCATTAAAACAATACTAAGTATACCCCACTATTTGCGCCCACACAACCCTAGAACGATCTCGCGAGAGTGCTCAAGTGACAGCCGCACGCGGGAAGGACAGCCAGAATGGCGAGAGTCCAGGGAACTGGCGGCCTCCGTAGTCCTGGGCATGCGCTATATGTGCCTCCACCCAGATTAGAGGCGTGCTCACGTCATTCAGAGGACCTGCCCGTTAAATCGTAAAATCTTTAAGGGAGCCCGACTCGACTCTGTACCAGTTCTCAATCATCTCTTTGATGGCATTAGCAGGCCGCTGGATAACTTCCCCCGCCGCAATACGATTCACCACTGTCTCGTCCAGCCGCCGAATAACCCCTGCTACAAGCGACATTTTGGCGCCAGTGGCGCCCTGGTCAGGCTCAGAAGCTCACCGGAAGTGCCTTCAGCCAATCACTTTAGTGCCTCTCGCTCACGTCCTTCCTTTCAAACATGGCTTTCGCCATCCTGCTCCACCCTTCAGTGACAGCTATTGATTGGGCAGCTAGAATGCCAGTCAAGTTTCTCAACTCCGTGGTTTCCTGGGTCTCTCAGTTCCTCCCTAAAACGGCTGCTTTCCACTAGCTAGAAAAATGTGCGCTTGCGCTTTAGAGATCACTGTCCCCTCTTCCTATTGGTTTGTTCCTAGGAACTATGGAGAATACGGAATATCCATCCAATAGGAGCACAGATACTGCAGCGAGGCTAGTGTCCCTCCGCTGAGGTGATCTGGCGCAGAGCGGAGGTGGTGTTTGGCACTGCTGTGTCTCCACCTTTCTTCTTGCGGTCTGAGGTTGGCACGGCTTTTGCGGCCTTTGGCAAAATGTGGATGACGCCCAAAAGGATCAAGATGGAAGTCGACGAGGCTGTGGTTTTCCGGCCCGAGTGGACCCACCGTTACTTGATGGTGAAGCCTCCGGAGGGCAATGGGGCTCTGTGCCTGGTTTGTCGCCGCCTCATCGTAGCTACCCGCGAACGCGACGTCAGGCGCCACTACGAGGCTGAACACGAATACTACGAGAGGTATGCGGCGGAGGGGGAGCGCGCGGCCTTGGTGGAACGTCTGCGTCAGGGCGATTTGCCGGTGCCGGCTCACAGCCCTGAGGAGAGAGCTACTCGTGCAAGCCTCGGGCTGTGCCGCCTCTTGGCCTTGAAGGGTCGCAGCTGTGGTGAGGGGAACTTTGTATTCCAGTGCTTGGAGGCACTGCTGAAAGAGCTACTGCCTGAGCATTTAGGCGTCCTGCAAGGCGTTGATTTATCTCCACAGATGGCAAAGCAGAGGATGTTGAGCATTGACAGGAATCTACGCAATCAGCTTTTTAAGCGAGCCAGGGAGTTTAAGGCCTATTCACTTGCTTTAGACGACCAGGCTTTTGTGGCGTATGAGAACTACCTCTTGGTCTTTATCCGCGGTGTGGGCTCTCAGTTGGAGGTGCAGGAAGATCTCCTGACCATAATAAACCTGACTAATCACTTCAGTGTAGGTGCGCTTATGTCGGCAGTCCTAGAGGCCCTGCAAACAGCCGGGCTTAGCTTGCAGCGAATGGTTGGCTTGACCACGACCCACACTTTGAGGATGATTGGTGAGAACTCAGGACTGGTGTCGTACATGAGAGAAAAGGCTGTAAGTCCCAACTGCTGGAATGTTATCCATTATTCAGGATTTCTTCATTTGGAACTGTTGAGTTCCTACGATGTCGATGTTAATCAAATCATAAATACCATATCCGAATGGATAGTTACGATTAAGACCAGAGGCATTAGGCGACCAGAATTTCAGACTTTACTAACTGAATCTGAATCAGAGTATGGTGAAAGGATTAATGGAAGATGTCTGAACAATTGGCTTAGAAGAGGGAAAACTTTAAAACTAATATTTTCTTTAAGAAAGGAATTGGAAGCTTTCTTGGTGTCAGTAGGGGCAACAACAGTCCATTTCTCAGACAAGCAGTGGCTTTGTGACTTTGGCTTCTTGGTTGATATTATGGAACACCTTCGAGGGCTCAGTGAACAATTGGGAGTTAGTAAAGTGTTTGCTGCTGCTGCCTTTGACCATATTTGTACTTTTGAAGCTAAACTGAATTCATTTCAGAGAAATATTGAAGAAAAAAATCTAACAGACTTTCCTGCCCTTAAAGAAGTTGTTGATGAGCTTAAAGAGCAACACAAGGAAGATCAAAAAATATTTGATCCTGATAGGTATCAAATGGTCATCTGCCGTCTACAAAAAGAGTTTGAGAGACATTTTAAGGACCTCAGGTTCATTAAAAAGGACTTAGAACTTTTTGCAAATCCATTTAACTTTAAGGCTGAGTATGCACCTATTTCAGTAAGGATGGAGCTAACAAAACTTCAGGCAAACACTAATCTTTGGAATGAATACAGAGTCAAAGATTTAGGGCAGTTCTATGCTGGTTTGTCTGCTGAATCTTACCCAATTATCAAAGGGGTTGCCTGTAAGGTGGCATCTTTGTTTGATAGCAACCAAATCTGTGGAAAGGCTTTTTCCTATTTGACTCGAAACCAACACACTTTGAGCCAGCCATTGACAGATGAGCATCTTCAAGCCCTGTTTCGGGTGGCAACAACTGAAATGGAGCCTTGTTTGGATGATCTTATGAGAGAAAGAAATAATGAACCTAATCCATGAGCCTTTGTAGTACAACATTGAAAAATTCAACAAGAATTCAGTTCTAAAAGCAAAAATTGTTTTTTTTTTCAAGTTTGCTATAATAATTTGGATTGTGAGAAATCAAGTTTATTACCAGCTGTCCAAATTAATCGCAATTCAAATCCTTTTGACAGTTGCCTTTTCTTTTCCATCTCAAATAGCAGCTTGGGACTGAAACATGAGAATGCCACCCCTTTGAAAACTTAGTTTAATGACAAATTCACTGTCTTTTATGATGTAATTGATTTTAAAGAGGTTTTGGTATTGATAAAGAGTTGAATTTGCAGTCTGTTTTTAAGGTGTTCTGAAAATACATGCCAAAAATTTTAGCTCTTTCTTTAATGAAGTGTTAAAATTCAGAAACATAGTATGATCTTAAATTTTCAACTCAAATGCGTGTTTGAACCAATTTGCAAAAACTCACATAGCAAGGTCATTACGTTTTCATAAAGGAAAAACATAACATACAGTGGAGCTATTTTGTCTTAACTATCAAAATGTTTGAAGCTATTTTTTTTAAACATTTCTGAGTCTGAAGTAAATATTGACAGATTTCCTCCCCTTCACCCACCCGAGTAATAGTGATATTGTTAATAGAGGAAGAAATCAAAATTTTAGTGACAGGAGCAAAAATCATTTTTAAGTTGGTGATTTAGGGCACTTCCTGCAATTTGGAGATAAGACTAACCAATTTTGGGGGGGGTTTCCCCTCAATTTTTTTTTTTTTTTTTTTTACAACTAGGAGCTGTTTTATCAGCTTGCCTATTGAAGGACTACGGTAAGTAGAGAATCTTAATGGTTGCCAGTTAGTAATTCTTTTTTGTACTCTAGACAGAAGGTCAGCCCTGTCAAAGAGGAGAATCAGAAAGTGTGAGATATTTTAGTTTTGTCCTGTCTGCATGGTGTTACTGCTTTATTAAAAAATCTTGCTTAAAAGAAATCCTTTGTTTATAAATGATACAGCATCAGATTTTGTTAGATGTTGGAAATGGATTTAATCTAGAATTTGTAACTTCCACACATTCTGTATTTAAGACAGTGCATAAGTAAAAATATTTAAGAAGCAGCATTATTCATAGATTGTAGTAATTTTATATCTAGTAAGACATCTGCTATGTACAAAAACAGTAATTTTCAAATTTATGTTAACCGTGAAAAGGCAATTGTAAAGTCCAATATGTAAAACTAAGTTTAAGCAGGACTCAACTTATAGATCCTCTCAAATACATTTTGAAATTCTTGTGCTAAAGTCATATCTTTACTATTTCTGTGACTATTTACATGTTATCCGGTGGTCAGTCACTAATCCAGCAGATTCAAGGAACGAGGATATACCAAGAATTTGGAAGGTACTGGTGCCTGGGCAATAAAATAGATGCCATAAGAGCTTAAGAACCAAAGTTCTATCAGTAGTTTTCAACCAGAGGCAGTAATACCTCCTAGAAGATCCTGAGAAATGTGTAGAGGCACTTCTTTGCTTATCATATTTACTAGAGGCTTCTGCTGGCATTTAAGCCTGAAGACCTCCACCTCCTGCAGTACATAGGATGGGCTGGCACAGTGCATTCCCAAAATGCAGGTTATTTTACTTTGAGGGACAGGGCAAATTACCGGTAGAAGCAAAATTAAAAGGACAACTTGAGCAAACTGACAGGATATTTGGTAGGTAAGGTACAATGAAGGCATTGATAAGTTCCAGTAGCTCACGTAGCACTTAATATGTAAATCAGTAATTTTGAATAAGATTAAAGATCTCTATCCTGTTACATGCAGAAAAACAAGTATTGAGAAGATACTGGTCAAGAAATTGTGAAATTGAAATGTTGATTAATAAAGTAGGCTTAAATATCTGGAAAAACGAGTGGATGATAACAACAAAAAAAAGAACTACTGGTAATTTCCCTCTAACTTATAGTACTCTCTTTCATGGCAGATCCTTTATTACTTGAGAGAAAGATTGGAATACCTGCAACCCACTTCTACTTTCTAATCCCAGTTCCTCAAATATTGAAATCTTGTACATTTTGTGAAGTTCGAGTATGTTTTGCTTAAAGTGATAATACAATTAGTTTGCATCATATAGTCACTCAGTGAGGGGAGACATAAGCCAAGTATGTTAAATTAATTGTCAACTATAGAGAATTTGCTATAAACTAGTCTTGTGTGTAAAAAAAAATGTGTATTTTACTGTTTTCTGTATTAAGTAATTCTGTAACTGCATGGCAGTCTTTTTTTTTTTTTTTTTTTTTTTTTTTATACACAAATACAGTTGTCGCTGGTCCTGTTGTGTCAGTGAATATAGTTAAAATAAGTATCATTTTTCAAAAACTATGTCCTTACCAGTTACTGCTTATATCTTATTTCTACTAGTTTTCTTGAAAGGTTTGTATTCCCAGTCTCAGATACTGTCACTCAAACTGCTCTACCAACCTCCTTAAGTCCTTGTCAGTATTCTTACCCTCGCTGGAATATTTGAGTTTAACTTTGAGAAGATAACTATCTTCATGTATGCTTTGTCAGTCTTCTTTGCAGGCTCCTCTTTCTTTAAGTATCCGTTCTTAGGATTAAAAAAAAAAAAAAATTGTGTTAGTCTGCCTTAGTCTACAACTAGCTGATCTCATTTACTTCCACGGCTTCAGTTATCAACTATATGCATATGAAGCCCAAATTCATCTCCTTTCTAGACCTTTCCTAATTTATGTATCTAATTGCTAACATAAATCTACTTCACTATCTCATAGGTACTGTAACATGTCATTGATCTTGCCCCCACCTCTGCTCTTCCTCCAGTGTTCCCCTTTTCCAGTTACTGGCACTACCATGACCAACCATTTAGTTGCCCTTGCTGAAGCCAAAAACCGACTTTTCCCACTCTCCAGTGTTAGTGCTTCTTATCCTAATTTAAGCCATCAACCTACCTAAATTATAGCAACACCCTCATTAGTCTTCCTTTCTCTGATTCTTTACACACTGTACAGCTGAATTGTTCCAAAAGACCTATGTGATCATGTCACTTCAGTGCTTTCACCTTTGCTCTTATAGTACAAATTTTTTTCATCTTTCAAGTATGTGTTTATATACCATTTTATCTAGGAAGTCTTTATTGATACCCTCTAGACTAGGTGCCCTTACTGTGCACTCCCTATATACCCTGTTCTTCCCCATACACTTAGCACACTTTACTGTTCTTGCTTATTGATCACTGCTAGACTAAGTTTTATAAGGCCAGGGACCACATAAGCCTTGTTCACTGTTCTCTGTCTAGTGCTTACCACAATGCCTGGCATTTCAATAAATATTTGGATAAATAAATATTTGTGTAGTGTTTTACAGTCTTTGAACCTATTTCATGGTTTCATTTGATCTTCATAGTCATTCTGCTTTGGAGTGTTCACTAAGCAATTTTTATCCACATACTAAAAATTAAGAAATTAAGTTCTTTGTGACTAGGGACTTCATTGTCAATAGTCCCTTAATTTAGTGCAATGCTTTTCTTGACATGTGGCTCAAATATTATGTAAATGTTGGTATGGAAAAAAACTGAAATTGCAGTTTTCTCTAGTAAACATACTAACTAGTAAAGTCTGAATTTAAATCTAGGTGTATTCAACATAAATCCACTATGTAATATTAAATTTGTGTATTCATGATATGGTGTCTTAATTTTTTTCACTGCCCTTTGTGAGCAAAAAGTTTTCAATTTTTTTTTTTTAATTTTTAAAAGTAGATTTCCAAAGGAACCTACATATAGAAGGAAAAGCTTAGACGACTGTTTAGTGACCTAAAACTGTACTACATTCAGTATTGTAAAAAAGATAATGCAGCTTAAGAGTTAATAATCATTTTTGCTTTCCTAGGCATCAACCCTAGGAGAAAATGGCATGCTATTTACTTGCTCCTTTCCTTTACAGATGATTTTTGGCTCTTCTGGGATTTAAAAGTAAGTAAATTTAACAAAAGAATGACTGAACCCTTCTGGCCACTAGATAATTCACTTCATTTGCTTTCATACCTGCAGTATGTCCTCATCACCTCCCAAATGGAGGTGACCCAGAAGTAACATCTAGTGAATGTACACTTTTTAGATTTGCTGTATTTATTTGCCTTCTTGTTCTCATGTGTCTCTGAACTTAATTTCTGGGTATCTGAAGCCTTTCAGGCTTAAGTAGGAGAACCATATCTTTAGTCATTTTTTCCTTAAGCCATTTTGTCCAGTTAAAGGATTAACTAGCATTGTAATCTTTGTTAGACTTTTGATCAGAGGCACATTAAGTCATTCAAAGTACTTAACAGCGCTTACAGTCATCTGGTGATTTGATTGTTACTGTGAAACTGGATTTTAATCAACCCTCGAACTCAAATATTTCTCATTTTTGTCCTAATTTTTGTCATCAAAAGTTGACCAAAAACTATTTGAATTTCTGAATTCTTTCCACCCTTTCACTTCTGCCTGCAAACTGACCAGTTCTTTTTTGAATTCATCTCTTTTCCGTACATTTTGTTAAGTGCAGCTAACAGCAACTATAAAATGTTTTTTCTGCCTATTTCTGTAGTAAAGGGTCAATTATCTGCCTTTCTAGTTATCTCAAGGGGCATGTTTACTACTCCATAATACAAATTGCCCTGTGTAAGTCATTTCTTTCATCCTCCTATAGCAATTTTATAAATGCCTTCAACCAACTACTAAGCCAATGTATTTTAGGTTTTTGGTTTATTTTTTTTGTTGTTTTTTAAAACAGGGAAAAAATTTTAGTGTCAAGGTGGGCTGGGTTGCCATTGGGTAACAGCTGCAAAATCTTAGTGTCTCACACAGCTTGTCTATTGCGTTTTGGCTAAGGACTTTGCTCTAGGTCAGGTGTTGATAAAATATGGCCCATGGGCAAAATATGTTCAGCTGCCTGTTTATCCAAAGTTTTACTGGAATACAGCCTTGTCCATTTGTTTATTTCCTGTTGCTACTTTTGTTCTACATTGGCAGAGTTGAGTAGTTGGACAGAGAATATCTGTCTCACAAAGCCTAAGATATTTATTTTGTGGCCCTTTACACAAAAAGTTCACTAATTTGTGTTTTAAGTTGCTCTCATTCTGGGACTCAACATGACAAAACAGATGACTGCTTATTCTGGAAAATGAAAAACGTATGGTAAATCACTTAAATACCTGCAAAGCACCTTCGTTGGACATACCAAGTCATACAGCCACAAGAAAGTTCTAGCAGAAATGCAATCCTGCCATGTACTTGGGAGGAAAACCAGAAGTGTTTGGAAAATGGCATTATTAACTAATATATGGTTGTACCTCTTCATTTATATGCTTTCTTCCGATACATATTTTCCATTTTATTGACATAAAACTTAAAATCTTACAAATACTAGGTATACACCTCAACAGATTTTTATATACATCATTGAATGTACCACCCACATCTCAAGATACAGAATATTTCTAGCATCTCACTATGTGCCCTTGAGCATCCTCTGACACACAGATAACCACTATTCTGAACTTTATCACCACGGACTAGTTTTGCCTGTTTTAAAACTTTATGTAAGTGGTATGATTATATGCACTCTTGTGTCTTTTGTTCCAACATTATGTCTGTGAGAGTAATCCATGTTACATGTAGCAGCAGTTCACGTTTTACTTATGTGTACTATTCCATTGCATGACTGTACCACAGTTTATTAATTCACTCTGTGGTTGATAGAAATTTAAGTTGTTTACAGTTTGTGGTCATTATGAATAAAGTTGCTGTGAAAATTATTTTATCTGTCTTTCAATGAACATACGCACCTATTGTTTTTGGTATACTCTTGGGTATATACTCTGCTTTTGTATTTCCCTCGTACAGTTTATTCTCCACACCGCATCCAAAGTGATTCTTATTTTAAAATATGAATCAGACTATGCCACTATGCTATTTGAAATTCTCCAGTGAGGCTGGGTGTGGTGGCTCATGCCTGTAATCTTAACCACTCTGGGAGGCTCAGGCGGGCGTATCTCTTGAGCTTAAAGAGTTCAAGACCAGCCTGAGCAAGAGTGAGACCCCTCCCCCCATCTCTAAAAATAGCTGGATGTTGTGGGTGCCTATAATCCCAGCTACTTGGGTGGCTGAGGCAAGAAGATCTTTTGAGCCCAGGAGTTAGGTTGCTGTGAGCTACAAGGGCATGGCACTCTACCCAGGGCAACAAAGTGAGATTCTGTCTCCAGAAAAAAAAAAAATAAAAAAAATCTTCAAGCGATTTTATATCACAATCAGAATAAAATCTAAGGACTTTATCATGGACTACAAAACCTTGAATAATCTGCACCCACACATAATCTACATGCAGATCCTTTCTTTCTACCAAATCTTACATCACATTCTTTTTTGTCATTTCCTATACCTTCTTACTCTGCTCTGTACCAGAGTGCTTGTAAATTTGGGGATCAAGATAAATGGCCCTGTCCCTAAAAAAGGGTGTTATGTGAGTAGATAAATGTAACAAGCCATAGCACTGGTTTATGTTAAATCAGTTAATCTCAGTTTATACTAATTTTAACATCTGGAAGAGATTTAGAGATTGAAATACAAAACCTTGATAAATTCCAGAAATAATGCATGCTCTTGTATTTTAGTTCTGATTATGAATTAAAGCCCACCAATTTATGACAATCATTGTTAACTTCTATGAGGGTTAAATGAGAGTGGGGAGGTAGGAAGGCAGTGAAATAAAGAAGTACAGGTATTAAGTCCAAAATAGCACAGTTAATAACCTCCCTAAATGTATCATTGTCAGTACATTATTGGTTATCAAAAATAACTGAAGGAACTCAGTCAATAAGCTTTCCACATTTGTCACTTTATTGAAGTACAAGAAACTGCACATATTTAAAGTATAAAATTTGATTTGTTGGCTCAGTGCCCATGGTAGAGTGGTTATAGTGTCGGCCACATAACACCAAGGCTGGCAGGTTCAAATCCTGCCTGGGGCCAGCTAAATGACAACTGCAACAAAAAAAATAGCCAGGTGTTGTGGCTGGCACCTTGTAGTCCCAGCTACTTGGGAGGCTGAGGCAAGAGAATCACTTACAGTAATTGCAGGAGTTGGAGGTTGCTGTGAGCTGTGATGCACTTAGGGTGACAGCTTGAGGCAGTCTAAAAAAATTTTTTTTGATTAGTTTTGACATACATACTAATGTATGAAGCCATCATCATGATCAAGATAATGGACATCACTCCTAAGTTTGCCTTTGGTTTTGACTGATGACAAGGGAAATTTACTGAGGGTTACGGGGGAGGACTTTAATGAAAGGAGGTGTCTCAGTACAGACTGAAGTAAATTTCCATAGTCTGGATGGATTACACAACAAACATTTCTCAGTTCTGGAGGGTAGGTAGTCCAAGATCAAGGTGCATTCAGACCCAGTGTCTGGTGAGGGACCACTTCTGATTTACAGATGTTTGTCTGCTCATTATATCCTAATACGGCAGAGAGAAACAGCAAGCTCTCTCATGTCTTTGTATAAGAAAATTTCATCATGGGAGCTCCACCCATATAAACTAATTGCCTGGCAAAGGCCTCACCTCTTAAAACTATCATATTGAAGATTAAGATTTCTACATAAGCATGGGGAGGGGTGCAGACAGTCTATGGCAGGAAAATATGAGGATGTCTCTTGACACCATCATTGTCTATTTCGTTCTCTGCATGTGCTTTCTTACCACTTTCCCAGCCCAACTTTGTTATTTCCCTGGCTTCTATTACTACCCCAGTCTAGTGCTACTGACCAACTGACCCATTCTCCTCTTGTGTCAATTCTATACTCCCAGACAGAACTTGCAGCAGTCGTGTCTTTAATGTGTGTGTTGTCTTTCCTAAGCCCTGGCATATACCTGTAGTGAAGTGAGTGGTTGTTATGGAGGGGTGAGACCCACAATATATTTGGTAGAGCCTTCTGGTTGTTAAGAAACCAAACTGCTGGTGGCACCTGTTGCTCAAGCTGCTAAGGCGTCAGCCACATACACCAGAGCTGGCGGGTTTGAATCCGGCCTGGGCCTGCCAAACAATGACAACTACAACCCAAAAATAGTTGTGGCGGGCACCTGTAGTCCCAGCTACTTGGGAGGCTGAGGCAAGAGAATCGCTTAAGCCCAGGAGTTGGAGGTTGCTGTGAGCTGTGATGCAACGGTACTCTACCCAGGGCAATAGCTTGAGGCTCTGTCTCAAAAAAAAAGAAAGAAAGAAAGCAAACTGCACTAGTTTAAAGGGGAAAAAAAATGAAGGAATGATTAAAGACATGCAGGAGTAGGTGGGCTGGATGCAGTGACTTGGAGTGCCTGTAATCCTAACATTCCAGGAGGCCGAGGCAGACAGACTACTTGAGCTCAGGAGTTTGAGACCAGCCTCAGCAAGAGTGAGACACTGTGTCTACTAAAAATAGAGAAAAACAACAACAACAACAAAAAAACCCTGGGATGTTTGGCAGGTGCCTGTAGTCCCAGCTACTTGGGAGGCCGAGGCCCGTGAGTTAGAGGTTGCCGTAAGCTGATAAGGCCATGGCACTCTACCCAGCATGACAGAGTGAGACTGTCTCAAAAAGAAAAAAAAAAAAAAAAACAGGTCACGGAGAAGAATGAAATATAGTGGTTGTTTAACAATTATTTAATGGAGACCTACCATGTCTAGGCACTGGACATTCATCAGTAAGCAAAATGAGTTTCTTACTCCCATGGTTCTTGTTTTTATGCACATCTGTTTTACTCTCTGAGCACTAGCTTCAACTGCTTATTTTTCTTCATAGTTATGACTGAGAAGATATTTTTCTCTAACATAGCTACAGATTCCTACTCCTGCAATTGGGGTGGGTTGAGAAAGGAGATTTTAAGATTTGAACACCAAAAGTTTTCTTATTCAAAGCCACACAATGAATATATTATCTACCACTATCAGGGTTTCATTGACTCCTCTGAATAAGAATTTATGGAGCTGAGTATTAAACAGTCCATAGGAAGATCATTTATTCCAACTCCTTAGCAATGTAAAGAAATTGGATCCCAGAGAGATGATTATATCCTGTTATGTAGTAGAATCAGGACAAAAACCCAGTTTTTTGTTTGTTTTTTTTAATCTGTTCCAGTGCTTTCCCCACTCTGCCATTGCTATAATTCACTGGTTCTCAACCTTCCTAATGCTGCCGTCCTTTAATACAGTTCCTGTGGGTCACGACCCAAAGGTTGAGAACCACTGTTATAGTTCCTCCACAGGCCCCATCCTTCCATTTATTTTAAGAAACTGTTTTCTTAGTTTTCCTTTTGGTTCTGTCTAGCAATGGCTAAGACAGCGTATCTCCCAGTGCTTATGCGGAACTCCTTTAGGAATCTAGAATTCTTTGAAATTATCAATATGTTAGATATACAGGGTGGCCATAAAGTTCATGTGCAATTTAAAATAGTTGTCTATTTTTAGACAACTATGGCTACCCTGTGTATAAAGAGTTAGGAAAATTTTACATTTTTATGTACATTGTGAAATGTTTAAAAAGCGAAATATTACCCATTTCTAGAGGGTTTCAAAATATTTATCTGAAAAGAATAGGATTGACCAGAGCAATTAGGCAAGAGAAAGAAGTAAAACACATCCAAATTGGAAAGGAAGAAGTCACATTAGCTTTGTTCACAGATGACATGATCTTATACTTAGAAAATCCTAAAGACTCGGCCAAAAAAAAAGCTGTTAGAACTGATAAATTCAGTAAAGTTGCAGCATAAAGAATCAGTAGCATTTCTGTATGCCAACAGTGGACAATCTGAAAAAGAAATAAAAAATTCAATCTCATTTACAAAAGATATAAAGTATATAGAATACCTAGGAATCCATTAACCAAAGAAGTGTAAGATCTATACAAGGAAAACTATAAAGCAGAAATGATAATTGAAAAGGACACAAAAAATGGACATACATTCCATGATCATGGATTGGAAGAATTAATATTGTTAAAATGACCCTACTATTCCAATCAATCTAAAGATTCCATGCAATCCCTTTTAAAATAGCAATGGCATTATTCACAGAAGTAGAAAAAAAAATGCTAAAATGTGTATGGAACCGCAAAAGACTGAATAGCCAAGCAATCCTAAGCAAAAGGACAAAGCAAGAGACATCACAATACCTAACTTTTGAAATTGACTACAAAGCTATAGTAACCAAATCGTCATGGCACTGGCATAAAAACAGAAACATAATTGGAACAGAATAGAGAACCTAGATATAAATCCAGCCAGCCAACCATCTTTGACAAGGGTGCCAAGAACATACAAGGGGAATGGACAGTCTCTTCATTTGCAGAAGAATGAAACTAGATCCCTAATTCTCACAATACAGAAAAGTCAAATCAAAATAGATTAAAAATTTAAACCTAAGATGTGAAATTATGAAAGTATTAGGTGAAAACATTCGGAAAATGCTCCAGGACATTGGTTTGGGCAAAGAGTTTTTTTTAAAACTTCAAAGCACAGGCAACCAAAGCAAAACTAGACAAATGTGATAACATCAGGCTAAAAAGCTTCTACACAGCAAAGGAAACTAATAAAGTAAAGAGACAACCCACAGAAAAGAAGAAAATATTTACAAACCATCCATCTGACAAGAGATAAATAACCAGAATATATAATATAAGGAGCTCAAACCCAAATAATTCAATTAAAAATGGGCAAAAGATCTGAATAGACTTCTCAAAAAAAGACATACAGATGGGCAATAAGTATATGAAAAAGTGCTCAATATCACTACTCATCAGAGAAATGCCAGTCAAAACAACAATGACATATCCTCTCTCCTCAGTTAAAATGGCTTTTACCAAAGGACAGGCTGGGCACAGCGTTTTACACCTGTAATCCTAGTACTTTGGGAACATCATTTGAGGCTAGGAGTATGAGACCAGCCTGGGCAACAAAGCAAGACTATGTCTCTACAAAAAATAGAAAACTTAGCTAGGTATGTTGGCCATACCTGTATTCTCAGCTAATCAGAAGACTGAGGCAGGAGGGTTCCTTGATCCTAGGAGTTTGAGGTTACTGTGAGCTATGATGATGCCAATGCACTCTAGCCTGTGCAATAGAGTGAAACCCTGTCATTAAAAAAAAAAAAAAAAAAAAAAAAGCAATAAACTAATGCTGGTAAGGATGTGGAGAAAGGAGAATTCTCATACACTGTTGGTGGGAATGTAAATTAGTACAGTCACTATGGGGAAAAGTATGGAGGTTCTTCAAAAAAACAAAATATGTTGCAGTAATTCCACTACTGGGCACATATCCAAAAGAAGGGAAATCAATATATGGACTTTGTACTCCTGTGTTTATTGCAGCAATAGTCGCAATTGTCCAAATATGGACTCCACCTAAGTGCCTATTGACTGATGAATGGATAAAGATGATGTGGTACGTACACACAATGGAATATTATTAATCCATAAAAATGAAATACTGTCATTTTCACCAACATGAATGTAACTGAAGGTCGTTATATTTAATGAAATAAGCAACCACAGGGTGGCACCTGTGGCTCAAGCAGTAGGGCGCTGGCCCCATATACCACAGGTGGTGGGTTCGAACCCAGCCCTGGTCAAAAACTGCAAAAAAAAAAAAAAAAGAAAGAAAGCAACCACAGAGAGACAAATATCGAATATTCTCATGTTTGAGAGCTAAAAATCATGGATCTCATGAAGATAGTAGATTGGTGGTTATCAGAGGCTGAGAAGGATAGAGGGGAAAGAGGAATGAAGAAAGTTTGATTACTGGGTACATGGTCTGATAGAAGAAATAAGAACTAATGTGCGATAGATCAGTGACAATAGTTTATAATAATCTATTATAGGCTGGACATGATGGCTCATGCTGTAATCTTAGCACTTTTGGAAACTCAGGAGTTCCAGACCAGTCTGAGCAAAAGCTAGACCCAGTCTCTACTAAAAAAAAAAAATTAAATTAAAAAAAACAAAACAAAAAAAACCCCTCATGCCTATAATCCTAGCACTCTGGGAGGCAGAGGC
>CAUYPK010033253.1:0-14187 GCA_963574355.1 Loris lydekkerianus
TGGAAGAAAAAGTATCCAATGTACTCAGCCCTACTATGAAGCTAAATTATAGCTTTCACATGAAGGCTATAACCCAACTATAGCACAAGACTATGAGGAAAGGGCCAAGGAAGGGGAAGGGAGGGGGGAGGTTAGGGTGGAGGGAGGGTGATGGGTTGGGCCACATCTACGGTGCATCTTAGAATGGGTACAGGGGAAACTTACTAAATGCAGAATACAAATGTCTACCTACAGTAACTAAGAAAATGCCATGAAGGCTACATTGAACAGTTGGATGAGAATATTGCAGATTGTATATGAAACCAGCACATTGTACCCCTTGATTGCACTAATGTACACTGCCATGATTTAACAATAAAAAAAAAAAAGGATTTTCCTTCTCCCTCACCTCCATCCTTCTTTTTAACTGATGTTTGTTCTTGGCTCATAATTTCTTCCTTCTCTCCAAGAGAGAAGTTGTCTTTCCCGGCGATTTTGAACTAATGTACTTGGTCACTAAAACAGCTTACCATTTCAATTAATACCTTCACCTGTAATAATTGAATTTTACCTCTTTCTTAAACTCCTACTAGGGAGGGTCTTTATGTTCACACTTATAGCATCTTTCCCCTGAAGTTTAGAAAATGCCTACCTTCTATAGGCACACTTCCAACTAAAAAGAAAAGAGAAGCTTCCACAATCCCTTGCACTTACAACTTTCTACTTATATACAGGCAAATTTTAATGCTTAAAAAAATTCCTGTATATGCATTTCTTCTATTTCTTTATAACAATATGCCTTCTGCTACTTGCATTTCATTGTTTGAATATGTATGGGTGTATATGTCCACATATGTATGTGTGTGTATATATATATTCAAATCAATAAAAATGTTTAGTCAATGATTTTGGTAGAAGCCAAATTGTGTTCCTAAAGACAGGGAGGAAAGTAGGGATTTTCAAAAGGAAGCTAAATGTAACACACATGGATAGTTTCAGCTTTGGGGGAGGCTGAGGATTCCTTAAGCCCAGGAATTTGAGGCTAAAGAGAGCCATGATAGTGCTGCTGCACTCCTGTCCCGGCAGAATGAGACCCTGCCAAACAAACAAACAAACACAAAACTGAGAATGATTACACTAGTTCTCTTAAAAGAATTATCATTGATTATCATTGGTGGGGGTGACTGACTTTAGGACATGATTCCATAGTTCATTGATGCCGCTCTTCGGGGGTTTCAGAGCTGGCGAAAATTCAGCTATTTTCCAGGATGCTATGGTCGTTGCTGTTTGGGCCAGTTCAAAGGTTCAAAACCAAGTTCCTGTCATTGTTGCAAGTTTGCAGGACTGGCCGACAACTCTTCAAATGGCTTGGCAACTGCATGTTAGAGCGCTGAATCAGAGCAACGCGATTTTGTAGGTCTTATTTCACACATTGGCTGCGGGCTTGATATGCCATTAAGTTGTGACAGACACGCTTTCTCTTCCCAGTGCACGTTATAATGATGCAATATGTCCACAAAGCAATTATTTTCGAATTTTTGCTTGGTTACAATTTTAGTATTTATAGAATTGAATTTGAATCAAAGTGAAAATTTTCAAGTAGTATTGACCCCTTGGGAACATAGTGTGGCCTTCTGCATTATCTGGCCTTGGCTGCATTCTTCAGTTAGATATCACTCACCTACATAGAATCATCTTGTTAGGGAGTCAGCTGGATGGGAGCAGGGTGGATGGTGGGTGTGGTCAGACTATTTTGAATTGCTCTAAGTCAAATTGACCTGGGCTTTTATGGGAATGGGGCTAATTAAGATCAGACAGATAGACTGTTATTATTTTTCTCACATTTGCTTTATGTTTTATTACATTGTTTTTTCTACCTGAATAAAGTCAGTATTTTCAATAGACAGTAGTTTTTTTTTTTTTTTTTTTTTTTGAGTTTACAAGCTTGATGGTGTTATCAGCTAAAATCGTAGTAGTTTATTTTTCTTATAATAGTTCAGTGACTAGGACGGGGTTATCTTGATTTTGATACAAGAATACAAGGAGAACATCTTTTCATTATCCTTTAAAAATCTCATCAGCCTTCCAAGCTCATTGCATTGTGTTTGTAAATGAAGCAGAACTGTATTGCTCTCATGGCATGTTTTCATGCAAAAGATATAACTTATTCCAAAAATATTATAATTTGGTTATTATTTCAGTGCCTTATTTTCCATTTAGAAAATTGTTATTAATTATTTTAACCATTTTAGTGGGTATGCGGTTGTATCTCATTGTGACAGACTTGTATTTCCCCAAAGAATAATATGTTTGACATGTTTTTATGTACTTAGTTGTCATCCATATACATTATCTTTGAAGTGTGTTTTCAAATCTTTGGCTCATTTACTTAATATTAGGTTGTGTTTCTTGCTCTTGTTGAACTGTAAGAGTTTATTATACATTATTAAAATAAATCAATTAGCAAATCTTTCTTTTGCAAAAATTTCTCCTAGTATGATTCTTGTTTTTTTTTGTTTGTTTGTTTGTTTGTTTTCATAACAGTATTCATTGAAGAGCAGAAGATTCAAATTTTGATAAGGTAAATTTTACCCATTTTGATTTTGAATTTTTGCTGCATCTTTCAAAGAAAGGTTGTTCTAGCCTAAAATTAAGTTACTTAGAATATGTTTAATATTTTCATAGCTTGTTTCTAAGCTTTGTTATTATGGGTCTACAGAATTTTCTTTCTAGCCTGAATTTAGTCCTTTTGTAAAAATTTAGTTTCTTGGATACTCCACCAAAAGTTTTGTATATTACAGGATTTCTCATCTTTGACTGGTTGAAATGTTGCAGGAAGAGGAGGCCCAATGGAGAGAGAAAAAGAGGCCCCAAACACCGTGTTTATAAGAGGAAGGGCTTTATTTCAGCTGGCAGAGCTTACAGCATAGAGAAACTCTAAATGGCCACACCTCCCAGCTAGCTCGGTCTTTCTCCTTTTATCTCCAGTCAAAAAGTTCTAACCCACAGAATCCTTTCTCATTGGTCAGTTTGAATCAAGTGGGAGGTGCTGTTATAGCCCCCACATAACTACAGGATTTCACAGAAGTGGAAATTTCCTGGTTTCAGGAAGTTAAGTCTATAAATTCCCAAGAGCTGAGTCACCATAGGGAGGACTCTACAGGTGTATCCCTGTGTCTCCTTAAAAAAACCTGTTCTCCTGGACTCATCTCTCGGATATCATCTCTCAGAACCATCTATAAGCTCCAGAAATTTATCAGTCAGCTGCTTCCTAGCAAGGTTTTCACAATTGTCATGGAATTATCCTCCACATATGCCCAAATGAATGAATGACTGAGAAAGACCCAACACCTTATCTCTATAACTCTCTCTCTTTTCTGTCTCACAAATGCTAGTTATTTTAGCAACCTCTATTAGGTAGATAGCTAGAAAGTCCAGCTGTCCTGGGGAAGGGGGACAAGGCAGAGCCCCCCAGGCCTCCATTTTGGTGGTCCCAAGTAATTGCTTCCATCTGGGGAAAATGGAATGTGTTGCCTATCTACCAGTTAGAAATTAGTGTGACAACTGGAAAAAGGGTGCAGAAGACTCTATAGGCCAACAACAGGTTTTAAAGACGAACTAGTATATTCTTATGATTAATTATCATGTTTTCTTACATTTACATTGCAGCCTTCACCAGCCAGTGGGCTCTCAGAAAGGTTCCAGGTAGGTCTGCAGGTGCAGACCCAAGATTCAAGATAACCTCTGAACCACGAGGTAGGCCTGATCCAGACCTTCTAGAAGAGTATTAGTGGCCATGACCCATGCCTTTATCTCTGTCCAACAATGGAGGCCTGTGTGCTGCCTCTGGTGAATGGATCTTGCTCTGTAAGCCTGGATCTTCTTCATCCTCTGTCATTCTGTCTTTCTCTTTCTCAATAAACTTTGTTTCACACTTCCCTTACTTTGGATTGTCTGGCCTTTTTTCCATTCAAGAGCTTTCCAAGAATAGAGACCCAGGCAGATGCCTAAAACCACACATATTAAGTGACAGGCAGCTGCCTTGAAACCCAGAACCCCCAAATGTAATCTGTTTTCTCAACTCCATGAGACTTTGGGACACTCTTCGATTTCCTTTATGTTGTGGTTTGCTTTCAGAAACAAAGTTAAATATAGAGCTTACTTATTTTATTTCTTTCAGAAATCACAGTTCCTTCTTACGTCCAAAGTTTACAAACATTTTTTCACGTATTTTTTTTTTCCCCCAAGAGAGGGTAGTTTTTGAGGCCATTCATTTTTTTTTTAATCTTTTTATTGTATCTTTATTTATTTATTTTTTATTAAACATAGCTGTGTACATTAATGGCCATTCTTTTTTTTTTTTTAATGGACAAACTATAGGCTCATAAATATAGAAGGTTCCATAAGACCTAAATTTTGGTTATTCCAAATATATTTTCAGTGGCTTTCTTACAACTATTGTTTATGTCCAATCCTTCAAAAAGGATTCTCCTTGATGAGGAAATTCTTATGTATAAGTAAAGAAATTCTAAGTTGACAAAAGTATTATTAATATTAACTCTACAATATCAGCTATTCTTTGATTAGACCAATTATTTTTGCTTTTACAGTTGTTTCCTTTTATAGTTTTTAAGAAAATTATGTAAAACTTAGAAGTCAAATTGCATACACATGTCCTTTAAATATCGTAAAGCTTTCAGTTAATACGCATTCCCAAGAAATATTTAAGCCTCTTGAAATATTTACTTTAATATTTGACTTTGAGATTTATTATTTAATTATTATCTAAATATTACTCTGTGGATTTCTGTTTCACCAAAAGAAAATTCAAAATATATTGACATTATTATCTTATAGGTTATTAAGCAGTAGTGTATATGTAAACAAAAAATTCAAACAGTCCTTAAAATGATTTAATACATAAATTTCAGTTTCTCTAATTTTCCTTTGAACAAGGTTACAAATATTATTTGATCCCTCTCTCTGTGTGTCCCTTACTCTCTCTCTCTCTCTCTCCTTCCTTCCTTCATCAATCATGTATTCATGTAATCTTTTTGTTTGGTTTGGGCCTTGTAAGTGAATTCTACATAGCAATAGAATTATATATTCACTAACTCTTTTTTGTTTCTAGATTCTAGTAAAATTGAATTCTAGTCTATGTTTGTGTATAATACATGATTTATTTCCTATTGGTGTCAGGGTGCTGGGTAATTAATAATTTGTTTTGAGCAAGTGGTGATCTTGTCTCTAGATAATGACATCTATTCTCTTTTGGAGGAAATAACTAGAAAAGGGACATATTAAACTTTTTATTGTCTATTACTCTCTGTGTGAAATAAAAATAATTCAAGATAGCCTTTAAGATTTTGAGTTTTTATACTTCAGCTTATACTGTAGCCATAGCTGAACATAAAGAACTGTATATCCACATGTCTGCAGTTGACACATTTTTTTTTTTTTTTTTTTTTTTTGGTTGTGTGCATCAATTGCGTATAGCTTTTTTTTTTTTTTTTTTTTTTTTTGCAGTTTTTGGCCGGGGCTGGGCTTGAACTCGCCACCTCCAGCATATGGGCCCTACCCCTTTGAGCCGTAAGCACTGCCCTGATTTACAGAATTTTTATAAAACTAAAGAATAAACTTTTTGTTAAATGTACAAGATATGTCAAACTTTAAAAAATATCCTCACAGAAATTGAGGGTTTAGGCACATTTTTATATAAAAATCTAAATTTATGTAATTAAGTTTATTCTTTAGATAAATCAGACTCTTAATATTTTTATTATTGGGTAAATTATAATAAATGCAAATAAATATGCCCTTCCATAGTAAAATCAATGTGTAGAATAATTTAAATATATATTTCATATTTCATAATATTCAAATTTTTCAGATAAACATATGAGTTATATTTTTAACTCAAAATTCTAACACTGGATTATGAATAAGGTAAGATGAAATTACTACCATACAATATTTAATACTATATAATTATAATATTATATTAAACACCATAGAATTCTAATTGCAATATAATGTGTGATATCAATAGTAATTAAGTCCTGTTGTAGCTCAGCTGAAACATAATTTTTAAGATTATCAGTTAAATGCAAAATGGCATTTTTCGCACAATATGAAAGAAATAGTCAAAATATACTGATAGACAAAACTTGAGCATCTATAGCTAACTCAAAAGTATTTGGGAAAGCAAATTTTTTTTTTTTTTTTTTTTTAAGACAGAGTCTCCACTCTTGCCCGGGAAGAGTGCCGTGGCATCATAGTTCACAGCAACCTCAAACTCTTGGGCTTAAGTAATCCTCTTGTTTCAGCCTCCCTAGTAGCTAGGATTGTAGGTGCCCAATACAACGCCTCAAAGTCTTGCTAATTTTAGAGACGGAAGTCTCACTTTTGCTCAGGCTGGTCTCCAACATCTGACACAAGCAATCCATCTGCCTTGGACTTCCAGAGTGTTAGGATTATAGAGGTGAGCCACATGCCCAGCAGAGAAAAAAAAAAAATATTGACCTTGATACATGTCTGATATGTGATATAAAAAGAAGTGGAATATGTTAAAATATTGATAAAATTTATGCAATTTTGACTGACATATTTATAATATTATTTTTTTTAAAAAAGGAACTTGTCCATGTGCATGTCATTTATAATATATCTTATTCTCAGGGATAATCAAGTTCATTTAAAATAATTTTTCTTATCCACCAAAAGAGGATATATATATATATTTTTTTTTTCATTTTGATAGTTTTGGTTACTGTAATAAATTAATCATTACTATTTAGTTGCATCAGTCAGCAAGTAGTTTATTCTTTCTTTGTAGGTTTGCCTGTAGGCTCTACTGTAAGCTTCAGGCAGAATGTGTGTCTTTGACAAGTAAGAACGGTCTCTTAACATCAGGGAATGTACCAGCTATAATGATACTTTAAGAATGAGCTCTCGGGAACAAGCTTCAAACCTTAGTTAAAATTGCTAGGACATAATTAAGTTCAGAAACAGATAAAATGACTTCACATAAGAAGATAGTCCTTTAGATAGTCTAGACCAAGATACAGTAGAACAGAATTTATTACATACAACCAAGCAGACTGATTGTATTTTTTAAAGTTTTATGAACAGGAAATTACCCCAAATCTGTAACTAATTTAAAGAAGTTTATACTGAGCCAAAAATGTGTGACCTTGCCCTAGAGAGCCATGCCTGATAAGCCTTGAGCAAATGATCTCACTGTGGTGGATAACAGTTTGGCTATATACATTTTAGGGAGACAAGAATTACATATCAATCCATAAATTAATACATAGAAAGAAAGGACATCTTGAAGTGGTGGGACTGCAGTTATTGGTGGGTTTAAGATTCTTTTATTTGCAGTTGGTTAACAAAAATGAAGCTTTGTCTAAAAGCTCGTACTGTTTTAAGTTAAGGAAAAGAGCTCTGCTAATCATATTTAAACCACCGGACCTACCTGGGACATATGTGGAGACTCAAATGATCTCTTGAGTAAACTGATGACCTAATGGGTGGTTCGTGCTGTGTTTGACATGGACTTATCAACAATTTGTATCTTACTGTTTGTTACAAAGGATAACTCTAAAAGGATAGGACATAATCAAGTGTCTTGGACTTCCCTTCTCCTTATGTCCCACAACTCAGACTTAAGGATTTTGGTTTTGGGGTCCCCTGGGCCAAGAGGGAGGCCATTCAGACCAATGGGGGGAGTTGGGGGTTAAGATTTTGTTTTATTAATAGTTCAAAGTATAAATGGAAGTATTTTTAATGCTCCATTTTATGATGATGCGGGCAGTGAGTTTAGGTATTCCGGGACTGATTGTTAAAAAAAAAAAAAAAAAAAGAAAAGAAAAGAAAAGAAAAGAAAAAGCAGGGCGACCAGAAGGTGCCAGTATAAAATAGTAAGATTGATTTAAGTAGCACTTTGTATCCTATCTAGAAGGAACAATGTGAGGGTATACAGCACACGTCCTGGGTGAAGGTTACAACTCCAACTTAGACTTTACCTTCCAAATGTTAACAATGAAATCTAATTGTATGTATCCTCATATTAATTGGGAAAATAAACAAATGGCACTTTGACAAGTTTGCATAAAGAGGGGCTTCTCCTACGACATGAGACTCTCTAGAGATAAGACTCTGCAGGGTCTCCTACAACATGAGACTCTGTAGAGCATGAGGCCATCACCTAGACAGGCCAGAAGAAGAGGTGGTTCACTTATCTAGCTGTTATTGCTCAACAGGAAAATGGGGACTTTTCATAGATTTCTGAAAAGCACTCGTGGCATAGGATGTTTTATAGTCTCAGGATTTGTCTTATTTATTGTTAGCAGATGTGCTGTTTGTCCTAAATGAAAAATAATTGAATATGTACAGATTGGAGTTTGGTACTAGTGGGCCTTTGAGCTAACAGTTCCCAGTTACAATGAAGAAATGTACAACATAGGTCCAAAGTACAGGATTCATCTTTAGCACATTTGTACAACATGTCAGTAAGTAAGAAAATGTATATATGTTGGCTCTCTCTACACCTTAATTTATTAATTTTTACTTTCAAGCTAAAATGAAAGACTGCTAAATAGTATAATATTTTGCTGAATCTTTAGTATTCATAATTCAGAAAAGAATTATTTCAGAAGATATCTATACTGAAGCCTAAAGCTGGAAGGCCATATGGGGTATACAATCAATTCAATCAGGTATGATGAGTTGACTGTTGATGGGCAAGTATTTTATTTTATGTGATCTATTTCTTCAAAACCCTTCCAGAGAAACTTGCCTAGTCTCCAAATTACAGGGATATAGATAGCCTCATATCATTCAACGAAACAACTTCTTACAGGTCCGGTGGTCTTCAAAATTTCAGGAAATCTCAGGAGGAGATTTATTTCCTTAAGTTTACTTGACTCGATGTAGGATCTGGTGAACAGATTCTTTAGTTTGGTTTCATAGCCTTGAGATAGAAGAGTTGTATAATAAAGTTCTTTGTCTATATTCCTCACAGAATTTTCTACATGTACGTTAACTTTTTCCTTTAGTTTTTTCAATGTTATTTTTAACAAGGTTTATATATTGTAATTATCAGCTATGGCTGCACGTACAAAGATGACCCTGTTCAAAACTAAATGGAACCAATGTGCCGTGCTCTATGTGTGTGTAATGGTTAATTTTATGTGTCAGTTTGACTGGCTAAGGAATGTCCACATAGCTGGTAAAACATTATTTCCGATTGTGTCTGTGAAGGTATTTTTGGAAGACATCAGCCTTTAGGTCAGTAGACTGAGTGAAGAAGATTGTTCTCACCAATGTCTGCAGTGTCACCAACTCACACATGGCCCAAGAAGAACATAAAGGTGGAGGAAAAGCAAACAAATGGTCTCTCTGAGAGGGACATCCATTGTCTCCGTCCTCAGACTTTACCCTCCACTTCCCGGGTTTTCAGACTTAGATTGAATTAGCACTGGCTTCCTCATTCTCCAACTTGCAAATTGCAGGGTTTCTTGGCCTCTGTGACCACATAAACCCTAATACAGTGCCTATGTTCAAAAACTATGTTTGGAGATCACAAAAGAGGGAAAAGTGTTGTTAAATATTTTTCCAATACTTTGAAGTTAAAAAAAGGGGGAAAGATAAAGAAAATTTAGTAAGAACATAAGCAACGAAATTCAAAATATCAGCAGCTACTAATTTGCTGCTGTTGATTTTTTTCTTTTAAATTATGGATGTTAGGGGAAAATAATATTTAAATGTGGTGGCCTGGGTCCCCTCAACCTTTTCTGGAATCTGCACTGAGGGTGGTTGAAG
This sequence comes from Loris lydekkerianus, assembly GCA_963574355.1. NCBI lineage: Eukaryota > Metazoa > Chordata > Mammalia > Primates > Lorisidae > Loris > Loris lydekkerianus. The sequence continues at coordinate 9,805 of CAUYPK010033253.1, forward strand.
CGAGAAAAAAACTCAGACTCAGTTATCTCAGGTGAAATAACCAGTGGGAGCCTGTGAGGGGCACACACTGAGTCAGCCCTGGCCCTTCCCCCAGAAGTCACTTTGTTCAATCAAAAATCATAACTAAAAAAAAAAAAAAATTATAATACTCTTTTGCTATCCTGAAATAAAATAATCACTCATCTATACACAAAAGTCCAAACAAAAGGTATCAGGATAATGATTTGATGGTGAAATAAAGGTAAACAAAAGGGAAAAAAAAATCATAAATCAAGGTGACAGTATAATACATCAACTTAATTCAAATTATTCAAAGCAGGTGCCTGAGGTAACCCTTAACAATTAGAAGAAGGGAAACAGAGGAAGGGAATATCTTACAGACAAGATTTACACCATGCAAATTCAACGTGCAATTTACACCATGTACATTCAACTTAAACTTTACAAATTGGGGATAAACTTTCTTAACTTGCTTTAATGATTTCTGTCTATGCCTGGGCAGGACTTGGGTGATAGTAATCTTTGGTTGTTAGATATTCAGTTTTCAACCACCAGGTAACAAGAGGGCTCTCTGCGGCCTTGGAAAAAAGGGGACATGAGATCCTGGACTGTGGTCAACGAGACTCTCAGGATCCTAGACCTGAGCCTGGCGGGTGCCAGACATCCTGTGTGGACCACCAAGCTATTGCTAGCCTTGAAGGATTTGAAGAACTTGACTCTGGAGGTCAATAAGTCCGCCAGAAATGCATGGCCTAAATTACACTACAAACCTGACTCCACATTTAACACTTGGAAATCTAGACTACAAGTTTCTTCTTTCTCTAGGAAAAGATATCTGTTTGAGTTCGCTATTTACTATTTGATTTGTGTTCACCCACTTTCAAGTTACATACAAAATTGTAGATTTCTGTTGAGTGGAAAAATATTCTCAGATGTTTCAATTTTTTTGCCCACTAATACCATTTCTTAGAAAATTCATTTCAGCATGCTTTGGAAAGCCTGTACAAAACTCTGTATTTTAGATTCTCTTTAAAAAAAAAAAAATAGCAGCTTTATTAAGATATAATCCCCATATGTATATTTAACCTATTTAAAGGGGAAAATTTAGCAGATGTTTTACATTTGCAGAGTTATGTAAACATTGCAGCAAACAACTTTAGGACACTTTAATCAAATTATCCCCCACAAAACACTCCCACAATTAGCATTCACTCCCCTTTCCTTCATCCATCGTTGTAGCCTCATCTTAGACAAACATTAGTCTGTTTTTTATTGGTACAGCTTTGGCCTCTTCTAGACATTTCACATAAATGGAATTATACAATATGTGGGTTTTAGCACTGATTAACCTAGCATCCTATTTCCAAGGTTCACCAATGTTGCAGTATTTATCAGCACATCTTTCTTTTTTAATGCTGAATTTAAACCAGATATACAATTTTATTGGTTCTATTGTTAGTTAATGTATTGACTAAATGTTGTACTGGTGTTCATTCATTGTTTATAAAAGCCATGTCCTTAATTTTATTTTGCTGTTAAACTAAACACAGTATTAAGAAGTGTCTCTATTATTTTCAAATTTTGGATTTTTAAATTTATCCTACTGTCTTAAAAAATAGAAATAGGTGCATAATACCAAAGAGAGCTTCTATTCAAATGGACTGAACTAAAATGAAAAACAATAAACAAATACCATTTTGTAAAGGTAGAAATACAGTATATGAAATATTCATGAATCATCTGCTCTTACTAGGAAAACAGCATTTTAAAAAATTTGTTTACAGCTAAATAGTTAAGATTCTGTTACATTTTCTCTAGTTTGATATGACCTTATAAAACAGAAATGTCAAGTTTCACATTTAGATAAATTTTATTTTTATTCATTTTGCTTATTAGAAACATCTAAAAGGCATGTGGCATTAAATGTATTTTTGCAGCTGTTTTCATTAATTCTTGTCAAACTGTGAAATTTGTTGATTTTCCCATGACCAGCCCATAAAATCAGTTGTCTAACTACTCGATAAACTGGCTTCTTACCAAAAATTGCTGTAAATAAAAGATGTGCTGTGAAATGACAAATATTCTTCTTGTACATAAAACTCATATTTTTTTCATGAAAATTACAGAGCTAGAAATAGATATCTAGATCTTATAATCTTATGTGAATAAAACGTGTTGTGACATTTTGCATGGATTTGTGCTGGAATTGTAGAAAATTTCACTCTAAACTATATATTTTGTTTTGTTTTTTTCTCTTAACTAGTCATAAGGTTTGATTATCACTGCACATATTTTTTTGAAAACTCATTTCTTCTATTTTCTCTATATCCCCTTGTTTCCATAAATGTCTGATTATCTAATTATAAAACATATATCTTGTCTCTAACATTAAATATTATTTTTGTAAAAGTTCTATACAATTAAGAGTAAACATGTTAGATATTCTTGTCCCCTCTTTTGGAATAATTTCTTAGTATGTTAATATTTTGTTTTCTTAGTTAATGTTGGCTTAATTATGCAGATCTGTCAGCTTGCTCTTCTTTGTGTATTTATACATTGTGGCTCCAAAATAGTATTAATCTTACTCAAGTTATTTGTTCTAGTATTTCTGTATTTTATGTGAAGGAATTTCAATAATTATCTCATATTTCCACCTTTGTTTTAAGAGAAACATGCTTAACGATAATTAAAAGTTGTACAATGAAATATTCTAATGTGTTTAATTGACTTGTATATTAGTTATGTTTATCTGTGGAAAGTATTTTGAAATTATCAAAATTAAAAAGATATTAAAATTATCTTTTCCTTCCACTCACTTAGACCAGTTATTGAAAAGACAAAGTGAGGCATTGAAACCTGGTTGACCCTTCCCAATGAATGATGTTTCTAAATTTTATTAGCAAACATATAGGCTGAATTGTATTATTTTGTTACTAAAAATGACTAATTCTCTAGAAAAATGTTCTTAAATTTAAATATGAATTTTTTTTTTCTTGTAAGCATTATCTGACACTACATATCAATGATATTATTTTATTAAATGGTAAATCTTCTGGAAAATGAAATGAATGTTTATACTAATGGAACTTCTTGTGTTCAACATTTAAAGTTTCCCCACAGCCTGCATGAATATCAGCAACATTAGTGTTTACAATATTACTTTGGATAAAAAATGCACTGAAATTAAAAATATATTAAAGTACTATGAAACCAATTCCTTTTGGATACTAAATATCTGGAGTTAGCAATGTTGGCATAATCTCTATATTCTCCTAACCTTTTCATGACTTTCACATTTGCTTAAGCAAGGAAAAATCGTATTTATGAAAATGTTCTGACAGATCATTGACTGTCATGTGATGCACAATTCCTGAACATTTATATAGACACATACATGTATGTAGTATGCATTATATATTACCATTATCTCATCTGTGCATGTGTGTATACAAAAGGTTCTTATTAATTCCAGATACAGTATTTATAATTATGTTCTTAATTATTTCCCAGTCAATATGATATTTATGTTAGAAAAATAGAGACAGTTTAAAAAATACGAGTGTGCAAAAGGCTTTTGAGTATTCTAATACAAACAGTGTTTAGTTTTCAAAATTTATAAAATTTATACTGATGTCTGATAAAATGTACTAGTAACAGAATTTGTTTTGCTCTTTTCCTTTAAGATATTCTTCAGAAAGTGAATATTGAAATTGGTAGATGTGTTTATGGCAGAGCATATAATTTAGATAATATTCTTTCAGTGCTATTATGAAGAAATTTACTATAAATATAAATGAAGCACAATGGTTTTGTAGATGTTTGTGGGAGATCATCAAACAAAAGTATACAGGCACAAACCTGGACATAATTACATGCCTGAAATTTTTATTGCTGTTTTATATTTAATAATTCATGACCTATTTTTCTTTTTTCTTTTTTTTTTTTTTTTTTTTAAATTTTTAATTTTTTTTTTTTTCGAATTTATTTATTTTTATATTGTGGAGAAGGGGCAGGGAAAGAAGGCGGGGGAAGAGGTGCGTGACAGGGTCGGGCCAGTGGCATGGTACCACATTGGCTGTATCTAGGTAGAGGCAGTTTCAGGCTGGGCCTTGCTGAGTCATTGCTACGCAGAAGTAGCTCAATGGATCTACTTCTAGTCAGGCTAGGGAAGTTGCACTAGGCCTCAGGCACATGGCAGGGCCCAACAATTCCCTCTTTTGTTTTTTGTATGGCGAAAAAACATAGCCCCTGTCTTAGGTTGCCTCCTCTTGCAGTTTCAGTCTTACCCGTCATGGGGATACAAACATCAATGGTTTGGTCCCTGTCTTAGGTTGACTGAATGCAGAGTGATCTTACCCGTCTTTGGGTACTATGAATGTAATC